>JAUZSU010011549.1:0-11117 GCA_034780255.1 Parotocinclus maculicauda
CAAAAGACCATTCCTGATGAAGCTTCTTCTTGTAAGGGTCAACTCAGCATCCAAATAGCTCCCAGATGCTGCTATTGCTCAAGTATAAGGGAAGATCATGATAAATACTTGTCACTAAAGTCTCTATAAGCTGTTGTTTTGTGTTTAATATTGAATACAGGTTTCTGTATTTTCTAGTTATATTCCTATAAAGAGAGAAATAATTATATGGAGTGGGACCAAAAAGTATTTATTCAGCCACTGATTGTGCAAGTTCTCCAACTTAGAACGACGAGGGAGTTCTGTAATTTTTTTTAAATAAAAATAATCCAGGAAATCCAATTGTAGGATTTTTAAAAATATATATTTGTAAATTATGGTGGAAAATAAGTATTTGGTCAATAACAAAAGTACAACTCAATAATGACAGAAGTCAAACATTTCCTGTAAGTTTTCACCAGGTTTGCACACCCTGTACCTGGTATTTTGGCCCATTCCTCCATGCAGATCTCCTCTAGAACAGTGATGTTTTGGGGCTTTCGCTGGGTAACATGGACTTTTATCTCCCTCCACAAATATCTATGGGGTTGAGGTCTGGAGACTGGCTAGGCCACTTCAGGACCTTGAAATGTTTGGGGGGACAGAAGAGCATCTTAAAGAAGAAGTTACAGGTCTGTGAGAGCCAGAAATCTTGCTTGTTTGTGGGTGACAAATAAATTTACAAATTAATTCTTTAAAAGTCCTACAATGTGATTTCCTAGATTTTACGTTATGGGATATGTCGTTTTGAAATATCCCCTAATTGTTGTGGGAAGTGTATTTTCATAGCCTGTTTAACAACCTTTACAAAAGGTGCCAATGATTCTGTAGTTGATTGGAGGTCTACATAATCAGCACAGGCACATGACACTTAAATTTAATTTTCTTTAAAGAGGTTGTAGATCACATGGCCATAATCTAGTTACAAAATTGATGGTCCACAACTTATAGTGAATAAACATTAAGATTAATTTTGGACCGCTGCATATTATTAATTTCTGTATACAAAATGAACTCGGCCACAATTCGCTACTCTTGGTGTAAGCAGTAACTGATTGTCGAAGTGGTCTCTGTGGAAGTCTGTCTTGACTGTGGTGATGTGAGCAGCGACACTAGCAGAGCTGCAGGGGTACTCACCGCTCTCATCATCCGAGCCCTCGGGGGTCTGAGGCCTCAACCGCCGGCTGTACACAAACAACAACAACACGTGTTACAAGCAAAGGCAACGGAATGCTTTCAAACTGCGAAACAATCGCCTAAGCAAACAGGGGCCAAAGTCTTGCGTCTTGTGTTCACAATAAACCCATGCTTATTCATCCTGCTGTCCTGCATGGCTTAGAGGAGCAGGTAAAGGTGTGAAGGAATTCAAAACCAATCATCTTGACCCCCCAACCTCTGCTAAAGTGATGAGAAATCAACCAAGATTAATCAGTGTGATTGTTCTCAGAAAGTCAGAATTAGATGCAACCAAGGACAATTTTCTACTAGTGAGCATCAACAAACATTTCTCTTATACCTCTTTGTAAACTATTTGATTTAATCAGCAAATATGGAATAACTGTGATAATACAAGGACTGAAATAAAGGCAAATACACAAAACTTACTCCTCGACCTCCTCAGCACCTTGTCTTCTTCCAAACCTTTAAAAGACAAAATGAAGGTTAAAGTATACAACAGTTCTTTTTTTCTGGGGAAAAAAATCAAAGCTCCACAATAATTAATTCAAATGCAATGAAGCTTCGACCATGTATAAACTCTGGATGAAATATGTAACAAACTTTACAATCATATTTAATATCACTCTTCTCTGTAGCAACACCTTGAGATAATTAGACTACTTGACTTGCATTTAATCGTAATTAAAACTTACAGGATAATGATAATAATAATAATAGGTTTAACTTATATAGCGCCTTTCCCAAGCTCAAGTGCGCTGTATAACAACAATGGGTATTTAGACTGCCTTTAAATATAGAGAAAGAAGCGATACAATGAAGAAAAGAGAATGGATGGAGAATAGTGTGAGATGAGTTTCACTAAATACGCAAGGCCTAAACCAAGAAAAACTCTAAAAATGTGGATATCCGTTTGCTATATACATAACAAAGCAAGCAGTGACTAGGGCAAAAATAATTGCGTTGATTAAGCATATAAAACAAATCAGTGTTGATTCTGATTAATCGGGTCCAACGTGAAGGAAAGGCTTCTCTTGGTGTTATAGTGCCCCCTAGTGTATAAACAATACAAAGGAACGCTTTTCATTTCGGACAAGGCCAAAAAACAGCTTATGTCAGTTTTTATTTCCTGTTCAGATATGTATATAGGTTCAACAGACATACAGTACATGCACTATGTTTAGCTTTAGCAAATTATTACAGTTATATCTGTATTGCGAGAAAGTCATACTTGCCAGACGTAAACTCATGTCATTTAGCAGATGCCCTTAACCAGAGCAGCCTACCTAAGAATTTGCCGGTTATGGGCTTTGCTCAAGAACCCAAAAATGGCAGCTTGACAGAGGTGAGGTTTGAACGCTGGACCTTCCAGTCCATAGTCCAGTACTTTACCCTGGTAGGTTACCATGGTATCGCTGTCCAAGTAAGTAGGATTTTTTTTACCTGCGTTTTATAACCTGACTGTAAATATTGGCAGTCAACTGCAGAAATGCCCTGGATATTAATAATACTATTAATATGTGTTTCACTGTTCAAGGGATGTTAAAGGATCTGCAGATCCTAACCATATAGTGCACTCTCACACATATGTACGCGTACATGCGTCAAGCCTTGTGTGCTTTGGAAAAGTCATAATCTTTCTCCTATGCTAAAGTATTTAGTGTGGTATGTGCTCGAATGTGTAAAATTAATTACTATTGTGTGCAATGCCCAGAATGAATTGTGGTTGCCTGAGACTTCAAGGCATCATATATAATGATTTTAAAGAATTATATATGAATCTTCAAGCTTTGCCTGAATATCATATACAATTCCCTTGGGTAAATGAAACGATTTCACAATTTAATTACCTGTTAAAACCCTTTCAGAATTACCTTCCTTTCAATTTTAATCACAAAAAGTCATGATACCCGAGCAGGTCCTGCATGAACCAATAGCAATGAAAAGCTAGACTACGCTAGTAAAGAACTCATTAATCCATAATAATAAGCCTGTAAACAGAAGATTAACAGCAAAAGAAAGTTATAAAATCCATAGACAGTGTTCCCACCATTATTAATAATGTCTCTGATTATATGTTGGTCATCATTAAGACTTGGGCAACGATTTGAACGCATTGTAGGAGTATTTGATAAAGAAAATCCAGTTAATTTGCAAGCACTTCTCCTACTACTTTACTGTATATACAGACTCGCACTGTGAACTGATCTGAGTGTAATATAAGACAGCAGCTTCTCGACCTGCTGCCCTTTGTGTGTGTGTCCTGTCTGGGCTGAGCAGCACATACAGCACATTGCAGGTTTTGTGATTAAGACTCATGCAAGGTAAAGCGATAGACATGGTCAAACTGCCTAGAAAAAGTTGTTAGGGATAAAATATATTGTGACAACCCAGCTTCAAAGGTTCATCAATAAACTGACAGATCAGTTAGTGTCAATTAGGCGTGATAGATCTGCAAATCCTGGGATTTCTGCTGTGGGATTAGCGCGAGCAGGGCGGCCGTGATTGAGCACGAGGGGTGACATTGAGTGGAAAAAAGTCCTTGCCTGCTCTAGAGGGACCATTAGTTACTTTGTTTCACAGAGGAGGATCAATGCATCGTGAACCCCTTTAACACCTTATGCAGCACTCCATCCACTCGCTCTCCCTCCTTTATCGCTCTCCCCCTCTCTCAACCACGAGAAGAGAAATCAAGATAGGTTAGGCTGGCACGCCGAGCTGACACCCTGACCTGCCTTGAGACAGATGTATAGAGGTTCTCGCTACTATTCGGACCAGTGATTCAGAAAACCATGTAAATGAATCCAATCAAGCTGACTTGTTCCCTTCAGTGTGCAAATCTATGCATCTCCAGCTTTGAAGGAGAGGAGTAGTGAGGCAGCAAAGCGCTGAACCCACCAGAACAAGCAACACACTGCCACTGGTTGTCATGTGCACCAATATGGCAGAAAGATGTTATGCATCACAGCTTCCTTAAAACTGAAAAGCATCCTGTTAAGCTCAAAATTCAATAAGTTATCTAATTAACTATACTAGATCTTATCGTTCTGTGATAATTAGTAACGCAATGCCAAAGTAATTGAATCAAAGGGTGCACTTATTATTCCTTGTATATTTCAGCAGAGAACATCGCCCTCTATTGGTCCTTAAGGACCAACGCATTTCTTATGAATATGTTTAAAAATGTGTGATTTTGAGAAAGGTTAAACTTCGACAACCAATCAATCTCAGTGTGAATGAAATTTCTGAAGGGAAAGACTGACAGATTCTGGTTGAAAGGTTTGACCACTTATGCTGAGCAATTTAGTAGTGTCATATTGTAATGTAGTGTAATGTCACCTGTCAGCTTTAGGTAGTCAGTTATATATGTAGGTAAAAGCCATGTCAACATGATTGTTAACTATGTGGCAGAGGAGGTATACTATACAAAGAGTGTTTGGTTAACTTTGCTCATAAGGTCATATTTTGACATGTGTCATTAGTTTAGCATCTCTCAAAAAAGTAATGAGGGTTATTGTTTTAGCTAGATTCCATTTGTTATGGTTAGAATGTGTTCAGTGGTAACAGGTGTCTTGCAAGGTTCACGGAATAGAATGGGGTCGCCACCTATTGCATGACAGCGGGTCAGGTGGGAACGTCCTATATGGCATCTGATGTAAGCGGTTTGTTCGTGTTGTTCAGTCTGAAAGTTTAAATGAATGCATACCTATCAAGTTTTGGATTTAAAAATATGAGAAATTTCCCTTCTGCGCTTCAAGCCATTAAACAAGCCCAACCGAGGTTCAGTATCCCTTATATATATAATATTTATAAACCCCAGGTTTACATGAAATCAAAAATAACCACATGCGAACCACTTCCAAACTACAATTAGATGATCAGAACCTGATAGGCCTACCTTTGTTGACACTGAAATGCTGTGGACATTCCTAGATCTACCTGTTCCAGGTTTGTTGCAGACCCCACACAGAAAAGACGCAGGCCACACTACTGTTGGACTGTGAGGCGGCGGTGCTACCCAGTGACCCACTCAATGTAGAGTGCTTTCCCCACTTCCCCCACTGCAAAGACTCCGAGAGGCTACTTTTGGGTATATACCTATTGGCAAGAGATCACTGACTGTTAGACATGCCTCTATGAAGCACTTAGACATTTTGCCCAGTTAATAGCCTGGGTTGGGAGAACCACTGCCAGTGATGGGATAATCAATGGTTTTCTGTAGTCCCCGGGAGGTATAGGGAGAGCGTGATTTGATTTGATCAGTGTTACCAAACCCAAAAATGTCAAACAACTCATTAATATAACAGATGAAAAATAAACACAGTTAGATGGTGTCTGTGTGGACTTACTTGGTAGCACTGGTCCCAGTGGACTCCTCAGCCCAGCCACCCTGTCGGCGAGGTGGTTTAGGTGGAGGTCCCTAGCACATGGCAAAAAACATTCTATATGTAAAATATTCCTTTCTTATTGGCTAGCAGATGTGTCAGCGAACCATAAAAGTAGACTTGGTCAAAAGATCTAAATCAGCAGTCCTACCAGAATGTGAACACTGATAAATAATATGGAATATCTATAATGCTTTCTTATACATAGTAAATTACAGTAAGACATGCAGTAGTGACTAAGGATTAACATACATGTTTTGCATTTTCAGTATTAGCCGAAGAAGCAAAACATAAAATAACTTTGAAAGTAAGTGGCCATGGTGTAAGCACAAGATGCCCAGTTGAATACCCTTCATTCATTCATTCATTTCCGTTTAATCCACACAGTGTCATGGGTTAGCTGGTGCCCACCTGGTAACTTTGGGTGCAAGGGCAGGAACAACCCTAGATGGGATGCCAAACCGTCGTAGGGCACACACACACACACACACACACACACACTCTAAGGGACTCACTGTAACCACTAATGCCCCCCACCACACACACACACACAAAAGGCCACCAATGAACCTGACACACACGTTTTTGGACTGTGGGAGGAAACCGGAGTACCCGGAGTAAACCCACACAGACACAGGGAGGACATGCTGACTTTACACAGAAAGGACCTAGGCTGCTCCACCCTGGGATTGAACCCGGGACCTTCTTGCTGTAAGGCAGCGGTGCTATCCACCGAGCCACCGTGCTGCCCAGTTGAATACCCTGTCATATAATAATAACTAGAGATGCGCAAAAAGACAAAAAGGACATATTTGACAGGAAATTAAATAATATCAGCCTTGACCAGAAAGCACAGAAGGGAAATAGGTGTAGGTAACAGTACTCATTGGTGGTCAGGAGTTTTAGACACTGAAAAGGTCTGAAGAACACATTTTGTAGTTATAATAATATGTTAATATAATTAAAATGTTCCTTTGCTATATTGCACTAGTCAGCTCAGATGTGTTCATTTTGAGCAGCAACAGACTGACGGCATAAACTTCATAAACTATACTATACAAGAGAACGGTAATCACTTGTCATGTACCATTAATACAATTATTATGTATTATCCAAAATCCCATATTAAAATGCTAAATAAAATTCAGTTCTAGTTTTGGCCAGAAATCTTCAATTTTTTAACCCTAGCTTTTATAATTTACACAAAATACACCAACTGAGCCAGAACACTTTATAATAGTCATGTTTGTAGCTGCTCACATCTGATTCACGCACTGCATGCTTTATTATTGTGGTCTTCATTTTGCATGGGATTGCAAGGAAGTTTAGATTTACTGGCAAAGCTCAGAGGGTTTGTTCTACCCTTACACTTGAACAATGTCTGAATTATGATTTGGTAAAGGTTACAGTGCTTCATGCCTGTGAATGTGTTCCTGAGGCTTACTGGCGAGCCTTTAGGGAGTTGGCCAGTAAGCTTTGTGGAATTTGCTATAGATCAAATGGTCCCCTTTGAGAAATGGTGTACCGCTAGTAAAGAGGAGGATTTTCTGACCTACTTTTCTTGGAAGCGTTTTAGGATTGTCTAGCAGAGCAGGTAGTCCTTTACATCAATTAGCACAAACTGGACGATTTGGATCAAGCTGTAAGTTCTGACCTTTGTGCAATCACCGAGTTTGGTTACCTGTGGCGTCTGTATGGTTGGTTTAGCTTGTAGCCAAAGTAGCTTTGTTTAGTTTTGCTTGTGCCCTTGGTTTAGTATTATACTGTTTGGCTATTTTGGTCGCTCTTCTTCTTTGGTCTCCACTCTCTTTACTGTTCTTGTCTTTGTTACAGTCACTGGTCGTTTGTGTATGGATTTTGGGAGCATAATGTGTGGTTTCCCCCCCCCCTGTTTCTCCCTTATGTTTTCTGCCATCACAACCCTAGGTTGAACTGTAACACTTGGGTCCTAGGATTCAGGTGGATACTATTTTGACCAACTAATCTAAAAACATTGTTGCAGACCAAGTTCAGTATTACCTAATGGCAAAAGCCTCCTTCAGCAGAATAATGCAGAGAGTCTTGGAGGAATACGGGTGGGGGGTATTTCATTATGGAATATTTCATTTTTAAATATCCTCTAATTTTGTGAGCAGTGTATATTAAAATATACTTATATTTATAAACACTAATAGCCTTTTACCTGGGTCAGGTGTAAAATCTTGACGTCATCATATTGTGTACTGTCTATAATGTTTCTAAAGCTGTCCCAAAACTGAACTAAACACTGCATATCTGTCAACTAAGAATGAACGAAAGACAGAAATCTTTGTAATTTACCATAAATCCTAAGCCCTAAA
The DNA here is from genome assembly GCA_034780255.1 of Parotocinclus maculicauda. Classification (NCBI taxonomy): domain Eukaryota; kingdom Metazoa; phylum Chordata; class Actinopteri; order Siluriformes; family Loricariidae; genus Parotocinclus; species Parotocinclus maculicauda. Next base: position 7,919 of record JAUZSU010011549.1, read on the forward strand.
AAATCCCCCAAAACCATATTTATGGCATGCAATGACATTGTGTGCAAAACACAAGTGTACTATTATCTCATTGATTCTAATCTCTTTCTTACATCCCTCTTACATTGGTTTTATAAACACAATTTGTTAACCCTAATTTAAAAACATGGAGTGCCTTAAAAGCTAAATTTGTTGTTCAGGCTCTGCTATGAATTTACGGAAGAATTCATTCCATCTGCCTGCTTTGGCACTTGGTCTATTTCTTTGTTTATCTGCCATCTCTGAAATACTTCAACCAGAATTTACTACATCTGAAAGTCAGGTGTTCCTACCACAAACATGCTGGAAGATGTACATGTTGGAGGAAAGCATTTGATCTTAGCTACATTAAAACAGGATGAGCTATTTCAACAATTCCTGATGGGGTTAGGGAACATAAAATAAACTACAAAAGCATTTGTCACACCAGTACAAACCAAGCAGCTTGATATGTTTGAAACTGGATAGTGACTGTTTGAGCTGTACCTGACTATCAGTCTTAGTTCCATCTGCTTTTTCCTGTTCAGGGTCACAGTGGCAACAGACAGTGCATATTTTCAGTGCATATATCTATACTTTGGGGGATCCCCATATGTCCCCAAGAAAATGATGAAATGCAATCCCTCCAGTGGGTCCTGGGTCCTTCCTGACGTCTATGTCCAGAGGCATACATGCCTGAAACAGATCTATAGGAAGGAATCCAAGGGGCATCCTTGTGAGGTGTGCATGTTATCATAACTGACTCCTCAGATCTGAGGGAGTGGTAGCTCTTCTCCAAAACTCCAACATATTACCCAACTCCTCACCCTATGACAGACACAAACTGTTTGATTTAGGTTGAAATATTTTCTGTATACACTGCAGTAGATTCAAATTTATATAAAAAAAAACAACATATTTCATTGTTTGTGGAATAGTCTCATGGCACAAACAAGTGATATCTGAGAACATAAAAAATGCATTTATAAAACAATATCTATATAGTTTGGACTGTGCATGCTTCCAAGTCCAACACCAAGGGAACACTGAAAAATAATGGTTTCCACAAAGACATTGCTCTCCAAACAGCACATTGCTGTCCATCTGCATTTGCTAAAAGATCAAAAAGATGAGTGAGAATGCTAATGAAAAACAGTATTGTGTTTGGATGAGACTAAGATAAAACTTTTGGTTTAAATGTAAAGTGTAAAATGTTAAATATAACACTGAATTCCATCACATTTGAATTCCTATGCCATATGCAAAACATGGTGGTTGCAGTATCATGGTTTGAGCCTGTTTTGCTGCATCTGGACCAGCTTGTTTGCTGCATCAGGGCAGCTTGTTGTCATAGATGTACATAGATGCTGAATCACATTCTACCAAAGAATATTTCAAAAAGACCATAATTAGTTTTTAAATGTCCTCACTCTAACACTATTATTTGAAACAAAGATTTTGGTCTAGAGACTGGACTGTGAACAAGAATGTCCAGGGTTAAAACCCCAACTCTATCAAGTTGCCACTGTTGGGTCCTTAAGCAACGCCCTGAATAAACAAGAGGTTAATATGAGGAAACCCACTACCATCCAAGAGTTGAAGCTATTCTGTACAGGAAGTATTGGCTAAATTTCCATCAGGCCAATGTACAGGACTGATCATCATATGCCAGAAAAGATTAGTAGCCGTTATTACTGCACAATGGGTTCAAGCGCTTGTCAAAAGCTCATTTACTAAGCACAAGGTTGCATGCTCTCACACCCTGCTATTCCAATAAGCATGTGTGTGGTAGTTTTGTTTATAACATAGCAGATCCTGTCTGGGGGATAAGAGGCGATGCTGAAGAATGAGCAGCATGATGAATGGAAGAGTGTGGGAACTGCACACAGGACTGCAAAGAACTCTGAATGCTAGGAATGAGCTAAAATAACTCCAGGGGAAAAAAAGAGCTCCCTCATTCTCATTCTTAGATTCTGAAAATAGTCAGTTGGATTAAGATCACAGACATCAAGCAGAGAAAAGACTTGAACTTTTGCAAGATGGAATATTGCACAGAGGGTGGGTGGGCATCGAACGGCATGAAAAAACCCACAGAATCTCTCATTACCAAATTGGGCCAACAAATGACAGAGCTCTAAAGGAATTTCTTTAGCTTAACATTAAAAAAAGCAAATGATATTCCATTACTGAGGCTATTGAGGCCATAGCTATGTGGAACTTTATGTCCACTTATAGAGACAGAAAATGAAGCTGGATGTATTATTAAAACCAAATAAGGAAAACAATGGATTTACATTATTAAGCAATTCATTTTCAAACCTGCTTAACCCAATTCACTATTGTGGTACTTTGGTGTCTATCAGCATATGGCATAAGGGGGAAACTAACCCAAGGCAGAACACCAATGCATTGCAGATCACATGGACAAACAGATGGAGTCCGGGCCACCAGGGCACTCTGGACCCTCTCTTTGAAATGACAGTGCAAGGGTTAGGGTTATTCCACTATTCCACCTCACCTCACAGCTACAGGGGCCATGATCTGTTTGGGCTTTGCACGTTCTCCCTATGTCTGTGTGGGTACTATTGGTTCCCTCTCACATTCTCATCCCTAATTTTAAAATGCAACATTATGCTCCGAATTAGTCACAGCGTGCTCCTGTCGCTATTAACTTTTACCCCAGCAACATTAACAACATGTCTTAATCAGTGCATACACATTAGGACTCAGGACTAGCAAGTCATGTTTTTGTATTTTTTTCTTTTCACTGCACATTACACTGCCTGCCAGTGATCTTTCTCTTGTCCATCATCCAGAGAAATAAATACTTCTATTTGGCTCTAACTCCTAAATGTACTGTGCACAAAACAGCACATGAAATAAACTGTTTTAAAGCAAATGCACACTCAAATGTAATAAAAAGCTTAAAAAATTACAGGACAGTAAAAAAAAAAACTACAAGAATATTATGACCATTCGGTCTAAATTACTGCACTTAATTCGTAAATACCATTTCATACATTTGGATTAAATTACCATTAGAAGGGGTGGGTATTGGAAAAGACTATAAGAGACTGTAAGACTACAATAACAAGAACACAATCAAACTAAACCATCGTTGGGATAAGATGTAAAATGTACAAACAGTTATAAAGAATTATGAAATTCTACTAAAGCCATGGGTCCCAACATGGAGTCTTCT
>JAUZSU010011560.1:0-11116 GCA_034780255.1 Parotocinclus maculicauda
CTAGAGACGGAGACGGGGCTAGAGACGGCTAGAGACGGAGCTAGAGACGGGGCTAGAGACGGAGACGGGGCTAGAGACGGGGCTAGAGACGGAGACGGGGCTAGAGACGGCTAGAGACGGAGACGGGGCTAGAGACGGCTAGAGACTAGAGACGGAGACTAGAGACGGAGACTAGAGACAGATGGATATAAATATGTATTTATTTACACACACACACACACACACACTATGTCTGGTTTTATTAATATTTACGTCACTTGGGTTTCCTAGGAACTAGAAGAGGGCCTATCCTGAGATACTAGCTTAAGTTCCTATACATGGCATTTTAAGAACTATCATTAACAGTTCCTGGGACATAAACACGAGAAGAGAGAGTGTGTTATTACATCTATAATTCAGCTCGTGTATCTGCTGAGCTTATATACATATATATATATATATATATATATGTACGTAAATAGCATAAATACTCCACAATACAGGCAGGCAGCTGGGGACAAGCAATAGACCAGGGGTGGCCCCATTTGGCGCCCTCTGCAGATTTTTCCTGGAGAATTTTGACGAAGGCTCGTACCGTGACCGTATCCTCCTCCCTTCCTTACTCTTACTGCTAGTTTAATTAATGCACCCTTTGTTACCGTCTCACATGGGAAGGACATTAAACTTATCCACATTGTCACTGCGGGGAGCTTTTTAATTTTGTCCTTATACCCACCGGTAAGTTTTACCATTGGCCCCCTTTTTGTGCAGTGCTCTTAACACGGAAACACACACACACACACACACACACACACACGGAGATGATAGAAGAGACTATTTTTACGATGGTAGGTTTTCTGTTCTGTGACACCCTAAGACGTGTACACTCTTACCGTTGAAAATCAAATCGAAACCTGAGCCTTTTTTAAATTAAATAACAACATTAATGTGTGATCTTTGATCAAAACGAGACAAATTATTGCTTTTTTCATCACAAGCAATAGAAGCTTCGTCGTTAAACAATAGAAATGTTTGCTGTTTTCATCCAAAGCAAAATCTGAGTTTGCTGCTGTTAAAAACGATATAAATGTTTGCTCTTTTTGTGAAAAGCAATAAAAAGGTTTGACTTTATCGTTAAAGTAATATAAAGCTCTGCTCTTTTTATTAAAATACAATAAAATGTTGGCTTTTTCTATTTAAAACAATAAAATGTTTGCTTTTTGTTAAAAATAATAGAAGTTTGCTCTTGTCTATAAAATTTTTTGTATTTTCATTAAAAATATAAAAATGTTTCTATAATCTTTGCTGTTTACATAAAAAAAATAATAAAAATGTTGACCTTTTGTATAAAATAATTATCTTTGCTATTTTCATTCAAATTAAAAATAATATCAATGTTTGCTCTTATCTTTAAAATAATATTTAGTATTTTTATTAAAATAATATAAGTGATTGCTATTTTCTGTAAAATAATAATGTTTGCTATTTACAATAAAAGTAATTTTTGCTCTTATTTTTAAAATAATAATCTTTGCTATTTTCATTCAAAATAAAAGTAATGTTTGCTCTTTTCCTTAAAATTATCTTTAGTATTTTATTTAAAATGATATAAATGTTTGCTCTTTTGTATAAAATATTTGCTATTTACATTAAATATTAAAAATAAAATTAATGTTTGCTCTTATCTATATAATATAATCATTGCTATTTAAATAATAATGTTTTTTATTTTTAAATAAAATTATAATCTTTGCTATTTTCATTCAAATTAATAGAAATGTTTTGGTTTTTTTTGTGAAAAACAATAGAAAAATATGCTCTTACCATTAAAAACTATAGTGACCATTGCCCTTACCGTTAAAATGAAATATTTGTTTAATGTTGAATGTTTTTGCCTGCTTGTTTTATAAAAATGAATCGTGCTGTTCATTAAGAGAAGAAGATAAATGTTTACAACCTTATTACCTTCTGCCTCTGTCAGTCAGCAGGAACATACATGTTAGTGCATTACTGTGTACAGTGTGTGTGTGTGTGTGTGTGTGTGTGTGTGTGTAGGTCCTTTTAGCAGCGACGTTAGCTCTGAAGTAGCCCTCGAGCAGATTTCCATTCTGCGATCCCAGCTGCAGTCTCTAAAGGAAGAAGAAAGCACGATCCTACAGGGCCTCGGCATCTTCAGGATCGAGCATCCCACTTCCATGGACGTAGAGCTCCTGCAGAAGGTCTGGATTTATGACTCTTAAGAGCAAGCCCACAGCTAGGCGCAAAGCCGACCGACTGAGAACAGTTGTAGATTAGAGTTAGAGCAATAGAGACTCATTAGTGTATAAGAAGTACTTATTTATAAGGGCTGTATTTTAAATGCATTGGGATACAGGTTTAAGGGTTTTTGTGTGTGTGTGTGTGTGTGTGTGTGTGTGTGTGTGTGTGTGTGTGTGTGTGTGTGTGTGTGTGTGTGTGTGTGTGTAGGATCTAGATTATTTACAGCAGGTATGGGAGATCGCTCAGCAGTGGGAGAGTCACTGGGAGGAATGGAAGACTGGCCAGTTTGCCTCCCTACAGACAGAAACGATGGAAATCGCAACACAAACCATGTTTAAGAATCTCAACAAACTGAGCAGAGAACTAAAGGCGAGTGTCTCTCAAACATGTACAAATAGAAATGTGTTGTTTATGTAAGGCCTCATTACTCTACTGTAACGTTCATTACTCTTAAAGTTTAAACCATTTTAGTTACACTAACGAGGCATTATTATAGTATATTAACTAGTAACCTCAGAACATGTACATACCGCACTTATTAATCCGATCTTAGTGATTAGATCATAGCAGTTATCTGGTTATTTGTGTGGTTATGTTAACGGCACACTCAGAGAGAAATAGATAGAGAAGTACTGCATAAAACATATCCAAAATATTAGAAAGGTTTGCTTTTTTCTATAAAATTTACATTAAAACTAATAAAAATGTTTGCTCTTATACATAAGTTAATCTGTAGTATTTATATAAAAAAATAAAAATTTTGCTCTTATCCATAAATTAATCTGTAGTATTTACATTCAAAAATAATAGAAATGTTTGCTGTTATCTATAAAATAATCTTTAATATTTACATAAAAAATAATAGAAATGTTTGCTGTTATCTATAAAATAATCTTTAGTATTTACATAAAAAAATAATAAAAATGTTTGCTCTTATCCATAAAATAATCTTTAGTATTTACATAAAAAAATACTAGAAATGTTTGCTGTTATCTATAAAATAATCTTTAGTATTTACATAAAAAAATAATAGAAATGTTTGCTCTTATCTATAAAATAATCTTTTTTATTTTTGTTAATAATATAAATGTTTGCTTTTATTTATAAAATAATTTTTAGTATTTACATAAAAAATAATAGAAATGTTTGCTCTTATCTATAAAATAATCTTTTCTATTTTTGTTCAAAATAATAGAAATGTTTGCTGTTATTTATGAAATATTAAGTTTTTACATTAAAAAAATAATAGAAATGTTGATCTTATCTATAAGATAATATTTAATATTTACAATAAAAATAATATAAATGTTTGCTTTAATCGGTAAAATAAAATATTTGCTATGTTTATTAAAAATACAATTAATATTTGCTCTTATCTATACAATAATCTTTATTAATAATATTAAAAATAATAGAAATGTTGATCTTATCTATAAATGTTTTTATTTCTGTACAAATGATATAAATGTTTGCTTTTATCAATAAAATAATATTTAATATTTACATTAAAAATATTATTAATGTTTGCTTTTATATATAAAATATTTTCTATTTTTATAAAAAATAATATAAATGTTTTATCTATAAAATATGTTTATTAAAAATAATAAAAATGTTTGTTCTTATAAAATAATCTTTGCCGTTCGAAAAAACACTGTTGCCTGAAGTAGTGTCGTTGGGGTTTATGTACGTAACTGTGGTGTGGGATTCTTTTGTGGGATCTGGCAACCCTGAACTTAATTGTTAACACAGAACAATTAAGGTTAGCTTGCCCTTAAATTATTGTACTGATTCAACAACCCAGAATTACGGCTGCAAATGACAAAACAAAAGAGCACAATTTCCTTCTTTCCCTAATTTTCTGTGCATCACGTCTTATAATAATAAAAATTATTACTCCTATAAGTACAGCCAAAACAATAAGGGAACACCAAACCTTCCCAGAGTCCATCCTCTGCTCATTTGTGACTAAATTATTTATTTCTGTGTGTGTAGACTTGACTGACTTTTCCATTCGTTGTAATACGTAGCACCTTCTGCATTGTATTGAGAAGGTGTTGGACCGTTGTGTGTTACAGAAAGGGAAAGCAACATGTAGACAGAAATCGTTTTGTTTTTTTTATTTAGAAACATCTGAGGGAATGCAGAGTAGCTTTTTGATTTGCTTTTATCTGTGAAATAAATAATTCTGTAATAATTATTCTCCCTCTGAAAGGTCAGAAGGGCCTGACCACTCGTACTCTGGACACTTTGCATCGGGTGTCAAGCCCGTCTGTATCTGAGGGGGAGGAGGAGGAGGAGAGGGCCACGCCCAACGTTTTGGGATTTGGACCCGTGTTGTTACGCACCCCATTTCAAGAGCAGGTCCAACATGAAGGCGTTCTCACGCCCTTTGTTCTCATCCACGCTCTTCGTGGCGATGCTCGTTCTTTGTTTAGCTAATTACCCTCTAAAGCTAATTTAGTTTCACTTCTCAGTAACTTGGATGTCATTAGACTGTCATTAGCTTTAAGCAGATTAGAAACACCTGCATGATTGAGGCCCCCTGGGTGCACTTTTGAACTGACTGGGGATCAGTGGATGATGGAGCCTTGCTCAGCTTTTAATGACTTACCCTGCAGTGGGATGGTGTGCGATGATTAAAGTGTGCGTCTGTGTGTGCATTGTGCCGTTGTGTCTGTTGGTACCTCATACACGGATTCAACCAAACCCCAACATCCATCTGATCAGCGTCCGTTTTATCTTAAATTCTAATCTATTATAAGGAAATATTAATGTCTTTTAACTAATCTTTAGTATTTACATTAAAAATAACAGAAATGTTTGCTTTTATCCATAAAATTATTTTCTATTTTTATAAAAAAAAATCTTTAGTATTTGCATAAAAAAATATTAGAACTTTTTGCTTTTATCTATAAAATAGAAATTTTTGCTATGTTTATTAAAAATAATAGAATTAGAAATGTTTGCTTTTATCTATAAAAAAATATTAGAAATATTAGAAATGTTTGCTTGTATTTATAAAATAGAAATATTTCCTATGTTTATTAAAAATAATAGAAATGTTTGCTTTTATCTTTAAAAAATTTAGTATTTACATAAAAAATAGAAATGTTTGCTCCTATAAAATAATCTTTGCTGTTTTTATTAAAAATAATAGAAATGTTTGCTTTTTATCTATAACACTTTTTTATTTACATAAAAAAAAAGTTTGCTCCTATAAAATAATCTTTGCTGTTTTTATTAAAAAATAATATAAATGTTTGCTTTTATCTATAAATTTAAAATCTTTGCTATGTTTATTAAAAATAATATAAATGTTTGTTTTAATCTATAAAATATTCTCTATTTTTATAAAAAATAATAGAAATGTTTGCTTTTATCTATAAAATAATCTTTAGTATTTACATTAAAAATAATAGAAATCTTTGCTTTTATCTATAAAATAATCTTTAGTATTTACATTAAAAATAATAGAAATCTTTGCTTTTATCTATAAATTAAAAATCTTTACTATGTTTATTAAAAATAATATAAATGTTTGCTCTTATCTATAAAATAATCTTTTCTATTTTTATAAAAAAAATAATTTTTGCTTTTATCTATAAAATCATCTTTAGTAGTTACATTAAAAATAATATAAATGTTTGCTCTTATCTATAAAATTATTTTCTATTTTGATAAAAAAACTTTGCTTTTATCTATAAAATAATCTTTTCTATTTTCATAAAACATAATGTAAATGTTTGCTCTTATCTATTAAATAATCCTTAGTATTTACATTAAAAACAATAGAAATATATGCTCTTATCCTTAAAATGTTTGACCTTAAGGTTTACAAATTAAAATGTTTGTTAGATTTCCCACTGATTTTGTACAAAGCTGAAAATGGTGTATGCACCTGGCCTATTGTTAGTAGTACTCCTTGCTTTTTGGGGATAATTGATTGACTATCCAGGGAAGGTCTTGTGCTACATTCTGAACCGTTGTTGTGAGCATGTTTAGATCTACACTTATCACATGCTCTAAGCCAGAGTGACTTCCACTAAATAGTCCTACAATCCAAGTGACCATCGGATAAGGGCCTTGCTCAAGGACCCAGCAGTGGCGGCTTAACAGACATGGGATGTTGGCCGACTTCATCCCAAACATATTCCACGTAGCACCATCATCCCAGAGAACACACTTCCACCGCTGCTGGGGGTCTTAATGCACTTCTAGTCTCGTAGCTGGCGTGGTGACATCGTTCATTATCTGTTCTATTGAGCTAGACAAGCCAACGTCAGGGTCAGCAACTTAAAATAGGGGTGTCCATAAACATTTGGTCTTCTAGTTTGTTTACACAGTCATTCCTCTGGATTCTAAGGATGATTTGGTGTGTACTTAAGGCTGTGTGTAGGTTATATGTTGTATATAAGGGCTGGTTAATTAATAAAAGCTGTGTGATCGTAGGAGAAACAGTGGGACGTAGTGGACTTCACCAAGTCAAGGATTGAGCAGTTCAAAAGAACCATTCCCCTGATCTCAGACCTGAAAAACCCAGCCATGAGGGAGAGGTAAGTCTCTCATACACACACCTACACACACACACACACACACACACACGTCAACATTATCCTGAGCGGTTATGTTCCAGCTTTTTCCCTTAATATATGTTATATAAGTGCACTTTAGCTGCGTTACCTGCTGTGAATACAGGAAACCATTTCCATTACTTCCTTTATAGCTTCTGATCAGTGGCTGGTGAAAAAGTCAGGACCTAAGTGGAGTCGGCTTCAGTGAACCGCTTCACTTGCTCTTCCTGCTCCTCTTCCACTCCCACAGAGCCCAAATCGGGTCTGGTGCTGTACATGTAAAGACGTGAACGTTCTAGAAACGACTCTTTTATCCAATGAATGCTCTTTTAACATTAAGGGGCAGCTTGTCTGTACTGGGACCTCTTTGAACCCGGGATGTTTTGGACAGTGGTCCAGTACGTTAACCTCTTCCACCACAAGCTCTGTGTTCATCCTGTGGTGTAGATTTGATCTCCTGTCTCATGACCCCTCCCTCTGATACAACCGACTTGTTTTTAGTTCTTACTGCCGGTGGAGACGGTTTCCCAAGGGAACTGGGGATCATTTTAGTTCTTAGATTGTCGTGTTTAGGGACTGTTTGTTTCAGGGTGTGATCTTTGCTTTGCAAATAGGAACCCTGAGTGAATTACTGTATGTACACAGTGATTGGTCCAGACTAGGGAAGGGACTAGGTTCTTAGACGCATCGCGATGTGGAAATGGAAACCTCGATTTTTAGATGTTATTTGATAAGATAAGACTTAAGGTGGAAGGCAGAAGTTCAGCACCGCCCGGACGGTCTGTCGTCGTCACTAAAGAGAGAACATATTCTGTCAGCCTGAGAATCAGAGCTTTGGAGCTGAAATACAGCGCCCCGTCACGATGATATCGCTAACCAGACTCTGTATGTACAGTAAATGAAAAAAAAAATGGTGCTTTCAGGAATAGATGTAAGACAGTAAAATAGTGTTTTTAGTAGGTCTACAGCTACTGACCTGTAATAATCACAGACCGAGACCCACAGACTGAGACCCACAGACCCAGACTGAAACGGACAGAGCCACAGACCCACGGACCGAAACGGACAGACCGAGACCCACAGACCCAGACTGAGACGGACAGACCGAGACCCAGACAGACAGACCGAAACAGACCCAGACCCACAGACCGAAACAGACAGATCGAGACCCACAGACGGACAGACCGAAACAGACACACCGAGACCCACAGACACACCAAGACCCACAGACGGACAGGCCCAGACCGAGACCCACAGACGGACATACTGAGACGGACAGACCAAGACACAGACTCCTATTGGTTATTCGTAATGTTCACCTCACTGATTTTGTGAGCTGAAAGTTAGTACTTATGATAAAATGAAACACTTTTAATTTGATCAGACTTGAGATGGAGATCCTGACCACCTTACACAAAATAATAGATTTAAAGCAAGAACCATGCAAGTCTCTCCTGGTCTTTTAGGTTATTATTTAATATTTTATTTAATTACAGTTTAATATCCTCTTTTGTACTCTTGTAATATAAGGTACAACCCAATTTTCTAGATTTTTGAGTCGTTTTTATCGACCATGTCACCTCAGCGTTCCTCCTACCGGTGCAGATTCAGACCCTGAATCGAATGCAGCACCTACGTTTACATCATTTAGCAAACGTCCTTATTCAGAGCGTCTTACAATTCAAGCAATGATGGGTTAAGGGCTTTGCTAAGGGACCGACTGTGGCAGCTTGGCAGAGGTGGGATTCGAACCCTGGACCATCAGGTCCATAGTCCAGTACCTTAACCACTAGGCTACCACAGTCCAACCTATCGTGTCTGGGCAGCGTCCAGTCGGGCCGGTCATGAATCAAAACCAGGCGCCGGTCTCAGCAGTAGTGGGCTAAGATATTTGGCTTTTGGGCCCACCTGGACAAAACGAAGCGTCTGTGCTTTGGACCCTGTCACTCTCGAGCCAGTTCTCAGATTGTCCGTGGCAGTCCCTGAACAGCAGCCTGTCCCTCCCAAACAGATCTGTTTTGACAGCCCCAACAGAGACAGTCCAGACAGGCACAGATCTCTGGTGATAGCACCAAGCTAATAACCACTGATGTAACTCTCTGCAAGATGCTTCCTAACATTCCCCGCTAGTGTGGGCTTCTCACGAGGGAGATGTGCGATTGTTGTGGATCAGAGTGGAGGAGAAAAAAAAACGTGGCAGCTTGATAGTGCTGGAAGATTTTCTCCTAAATGGATAACAGCAAGATGTGCTGAATGATCCTAATCTGTCCCGACGATCTGCCTCTCGTATTTAGGAGCTCTTATTGGTAACGGACTTGTCAATCCTGGAACGACGGCGCACCCGTCCACCGCTGGCGTTTAATCCAGTACGAGATCAGACACCGAAATTAAGAAACGTCCGATATTTGGACGTCTTAGAGGGCTGTTTAAAGGGCAGGCCTATTTCAGCTCAATATTTGGATTGTTCTGGGGTCAGGAAAGTCTCTGGCTCTTAAGTGCTCATTAAGTGACAGCTTACAGAGTTAAGAAGATGAACCGAATTCCTCGAGCTCCCTTTCATTCCCACAGAGAGAGGCAGCATCTTTAACCTTAAGGGCAGGATTTAAGGATTAGGGATGTTCATGCTTTAAAGTGCAGTTCAGATAAATTGTTGTTCCTCGCGCCATGAGCATCTTTTTTCTTTTTTTTTTTTCTTTTCCTCTGTGTAGATTTGCTAATGAGTTTTTACAGACTGTTATTAATAGAGTATGCCATTTCGTACGTCTTATCGCGGACAGAGATTCTAATGTTTCCTTATAAACAATGTGAAGTAATTAATCCATTAAAACATTAATAATAAGGGGCAAAATTGTAACTCAAAAGGCCATCACATGTCCCTGCATGTGCAGTAGATGTATTTGAGCTTGCGAAGGAAGACGCGTCTTTCACGTCAAACAGTTTATTTGCTCTGTGGATTGTGCATTTTTGCAAACTTTCCCCGGTAACAAAACCCTCACTGACCAATCGCTAGAGCTCCTGCACCTCATGAAGCAGCTCCTGTATTTTCAGTCCGCCCCTCCTCTCTAAGCCATCTCTTAAAAAGACGTGTGCCCAGAGTTGCCGGGTGGGCACCGGGTGGCCCGAGACCCCCGTGTTTATTAGGAGGAAGATAATGAATGGATGGATGGAATACAGTCTGGTTAACTGGTTGATGCAAATAAGTAGTAATAGTAACAACAATAACAGAGACACAGCATTACCGAACGTATTTAACAAGAAAATGTAAACAAGAACATGTCAGTAGTGCCAATATAAACAATGTTAGTGTTATGATATGTGGTTAGGACCCAAGGATGGGGGAATAAAGGAACCCCACGACCTATAATAAGAGTGGGGAAATAACTAAAAAGGCGAAAGACTCTCCAAGTTACAAAAAACGGCAGAGGGCGAACGTGCAGTAAGCACGCAAAGACGCGGAGGCGCTCCGGAACGCCAGAGGGCGAGCGTGAGCTTGAGTGCGTGAGGCATGTGAAAAAGCCAGAACGGGGCGCGGCTCAAATCGAGTCGCACAGCTGACCGGAATGAGGCTCGGTTACCAGTCGACGTAGGACGGAAAGAGAACCCCTGATTCTGTCCCTGAACCAGAAAGTACCTCAGAGGTTTCCCCCTTACACATCCGGCAGCACTATAAGCCCCGGGATGTTACCGACTGAACATAAATAATCACTTGCATAGCTTTTAACAAAGTCGCATAGCGAGCGGAAGACTGAGCGTATTATGAGCGTGACGATGGACCGTTCATCGAACAACGCTGGAGGTCGTACTTTTATAGTAGACCCCCAAGGTGTTTGATATCACGTCGTACATTAAACACCGGATATAAACAGTGTCACCGGGCGCTCTGTAACGGCTGCTGGGGCGCGCTGCGAGTGCACCGGGCATCTAAGGTAAACCTCCTAACAATTAGAGCTTTTTTTCTGTTTAATCCCAGTTCATGTTAAATAAAAATAGTTAATTGTAATGCTGAAAAACAAAGTTTCTGTTCTTATAAATGTCTCCGTCTTTACTGAATGATCTTTTAGTGCCTCTTAGTTTCTAGTCGCTCGGTAGTCCCGATTATCGATTCGATTATCTGAAAGTAACAATAACAGGTCTGATTAAAACACGAATAAAAACCTTGATCGCAAGGAAACGCGCCGGATTATCAAACAGCAAATCCAGATTCACTTCAATCCCACACCATGGTTCGAACAGTGGCGGATGCTGGTCTTTCAAGGAGGGGAAGCTCAATTTCGGCCTACATCATAAAATGATTCGCTCATTTC
>JAUZSU010011571.1:0-11115 GCA_034780255.1 Parotocinclus maculicauda
TCTCTCTCTCTCTGTCTCTCTCTCTCTCTCTCTCTCTCTCTCTCTCTCTCTCTCTCTCTCTCTCTCAGTCTCTCTCTCTCTCTCTCAGGGTGTTTGAAGGCCTTATCAGTGCTGCAGATCCCGTCCTCTGTCTCTGACGTGTTTACGATGGTCCTCTCTGCAGCACCCGGTCCCGTTAGCGTTGGCCGAGGTTCCTGCCGGGTCGCCGTGACGCCGGGGCTTCGCCGCTTCCTCCCAATAATGCATCGATCAGCAGCTTTTTTTTAATCACTCGCTCTTCCTCTCGCGCTCCATTGATCGTTGAAGCTCCTCTCCTGAGTCTGAGTCGGTGCCAAGCGGCCCGAGCCCCGTTTGGTTCCTCCCTCACAAACGCACTGCAGCTGCTCCAATGCAGCATCTGGGTTGCCATGTCCTCCTCGATCAACTGTGTTCGAATGCTTAACTAAAAACTGTCTGCTGACTTCGTTATTAGGTTTCGTATAAAATTTCCCCGTGCAAAATGCTTTGTAATTAGTGAAATGTTCTCAGGTGTTTTCTAATTAAAATGTTTTAAAACAATTTTTTATTTATTTAAATCACAGCACTATGCAAACTCCACATTTATAATCCAAACACATCAGATGATGATGAGTATTATTAGTAGTTATTTTTATTATTTAGTTATTAGACTGTAATAAAGTGTCCAGAAAAGAGAAATTATAAGCTGAGAACCATTTTATGAATTAATCACATATTTATTTTACTTGTTTGTAACTTTTGTAGTTTGTATTATAGGATGAAACGAGAATTTATGGCCGTGAATTATAATTATTATTATTATTATTATTATTATTATTACAAATATGAATTAATGTTCTTGTTATCATATTGTTATTTATTATTTATATTTTAGTATTATTTAAGTATTATTATTATTATTATTATTTGTTTTAATATTTTTATTACACATACATATGTGTATTTTTATATTATTATTTATATTTATTATTATTAGTAGTAGTAGTTATTTCAAGTGAAAACAATAAGCAAAACTTTTTAAAGACTTTAAATAAATTAATTATTTTCTTAATTGGTTTAATTATTGATACAGTAATTAATAAATATACTCATAATTAAAAATGTATATCACGTCATGGTTTAGTATTTTTAGGTTTGATTGATCTCTATTGAGTACGATTAATTACTGTTTTGTGTTTTATTGTACAGGTTATTTTTGTATTTTATTTATAAATAAGCAGTTGTTCTGGCTCTTAGAGAGAGGTGTATGGAAGGCCCGCGGTGACAGACAGTAATGAAAATGAGATCTTATGAGCTGTGAATGTGTGTTGGACATTTTATCCGCTGTCCTCCCACACATCCATCCTGTATCGTCTTACGTGTGTTGAAGGTCCATAACGGTCCGTTCCTTTATTTCTTGATTTGATATTCTGTTGGCTGGTGTTGATCCGTCACGGCACAGCGGCGTCCCACGTTTTAATAAATGCAGTATTAGTGAGCTCAGTCGTTTGTGAGTCTCGGTTCCGTCTCCTGCGTGTCCTGAGTACGTCGGAGGATAATGGTGCACGGCTGGATGAAGTTCATTTACTCTCAGATCTTAATGAAATTCTACAGCTCTGTATTCGTCTCCGTCCTTCGTGCTTCTGCTGAACGACAGCGCTTTATTCCCGTGATCTTTCCGCGGCGCCGGGGATTAATGCCCCGTCCAAATCTTTTACTAATTCCAATTCTGCCGCTGCTCCTCTGAAGCCTCACGTACCGACTGAATGATGGGTGTCTTCATTCTAATTAAGGCCTTCCATCATAAGAACTTGATTTCCTGGCAGCTTGAGATCCTTATTATTATGGGATGAGTCGTCATTAAAGTGGATCTTCTGGAGACGGTTTAGGTTCCATTGATCACGTTGAGGATCTCCACCAGGCTTAAAGTCTTGGAGAAAATCCCATTAGCCTTCATCGCTGTCTTGCATCACAGATGAAACTAATATCCCGTCATCGTTCTTTAGAGTTTCTGAATTGTTATGGACTCTCAAAGGGGTCAGAATGTTCTCAGTTGTTGCAGCAAGCCCCTGAGATGATGATGGACCCAGCGCTTGAGGGGTTCCACCAGTCTTGGATCTAGAATGTCCACACTGCCAATTTTGTAATTCATTGTTTGCCATGATGATCATATGGATCATCACCATCCCATTTGGACTGCTCAGCACTCGGGCATACATGGCACCATGAGCTTGGCATATGGACCGGTGTTATGAGCGGGTAGCAGGATGTCTCCAGCAGGCTTCTGGTCCATTGGCAGTGGAGGAGAGTTCCACAGCCTGGCGTCCTCACCTCTCGCCGCTTCCCAGTGATGGAACAGCGCACGCTGGCATCCAGGACTCTTCATCTGGTCCAGAGTGCTGCTGGGGGACACGAGAAGGAAAGTTTTGCAGAGTTTTGTCGCTTCGTGCCGGGAGGAGTCCAACCACCGATCTGTCAGCCAGTTTTCAGAACGATGATTCTGCTGTCAGGATGGTGGAACGCCATCTGGTGGCTCTGGCAAGTCAGAGCAACGTCAGCACAAGTCGGCTACGTCTCGAGGCCGTCTCCCACTGTGACTCGTTATCGTAATCGGTACGTCCTGTAAATGTGGGTAAGCTCCCACTGGATCACCAATAACCATTGGTAGCTGTCTGAACGTTCTTGCCTCACGCTGCTCACCACAAACCTAGTTTAGGTCGAGAGATAATTATCTGCCCTCCCTGATGAGCTCGTCTTGTTGGAGCGCACCAGCAGTAAGCGTTTTCATCTCTAATGCCGGAGCTTGGATGGGTACTTTGGCTTTTGATTTATGAATCGTTATTAAGCTTCAAGTGAAAAACGCACCGTGTCAGGTTTTAACAAACTTGGGTGGTTAATCATGGTTTAATTAGGCTTGAGAGATGAATCAGCAGATGCTACATATTCGAAAAAAATACCATAATTCTGTGTTTATACTAAGACTTGAGCTGCGGGTAAACTTTATAAATCTTTAATAAGAAGAATTAGAGCTCAAAGTTCAATAAAGTAAGAACATTTTGGGTCGGAAACCTGAGTTTTGGGATATAATACCAAAACATGACAGTGCATGAGGGGGCATGAGCACACGTTGATGTTGATGATTATGGTGGTTCGTATCCCGCCTCTGGTGAGGTGTTTCTTTTCCATACACAATGTGAAGGTCTGTTTGGCTTGAGTGATGATACAAAACTAGGAAAAATGTGTCCCAAAAAAAAATTGGTATTAGGAATCAAACCTTCCTGAGATGACTCTCGTGCTGTGATGTCTTTAGACTTCTCATCAGGAGATGTTTACTTTCCTTCATGAAGCTTCTTCACAGAGGAGGGAAGGGAGGGACGGATTTTTGTCCGACAGCATTTTGGCAGGCGGACAAAGTGGGGACAGAGTTGGGGAAATTTTCCATCGGAGCAGTTTCCAACGAAAGCGCATTTCTAAGCACCGTGACGCATTTCTGCAAACTCGAAACAGGGCTGGAAATCCTGAGTCATAAAACGTGCAAAGTTCTCTGTACCTTCCCAGGTCGGAGCTTCACTTGCTCGTTAACGGTGCGTCTTCATGACCTTTCGTTCTAGGAACCTTCCAGGGTGCGCCGTCTGCCCCCGTAAGGAGCCCGTACGCTTTTAGACTATTCGGCAGCGCGAGATAAAAGGCCGACAGATGGTCCTGTAATGTTTTTTCTTATTTGCACGAGTCATGAAAAAAGGAGGCGAAAAAGGCCTGGTGTTTCCATCAGCCGGCGTTCTGCTGAGCAGCCCTAATGAAAAACGTTCCGGCCAAACGCAGGCTGGAATTCGCTTGCTCCGTCGTCGTCGTCGTTCCCAAACAAGCTGACGGAGCGAGAATCGCTGGAGCCCTGATAAACGATCGCTATTAACGAGACGAGCCGCGACTATCAACCTGCTGATGGGGCGCTGATTAAAATGCCACGTGGCCAAGATTCACACACAAGTTCTTCTTGGTAGGAGACGTCATGGAGGAGGTTTTAAAGCCACCCTGACTCTGCCCTGTTCTTCTAACGACCCCTCGTCGTCTCTCTAAAACCTCGCCGTTCACTTACGGAGATCAAATCCGCTGCCCTTTGCTCTTCTCGTCAATCAAACATTAGCGGAGCGTCGAGGTCGTTCACGGCTCAGCTGATTTACAGAGGGCGTGTGTAATAAACGCAGGATGTGCTCAGGGTCCAACAGGCCGTAATTCAGCAGAACCCGAGCCGGGCTTTAGAGAGCGAGCCGTTTATAAAATAGATCGTTTTAGTGCCGTTAGTAAAAAAAGTCAAAAGCAAAAGCAAGCAAGCTGCAGTTTAATATTTTGCAAGTGGATTAAGCTATTATAAACTTAAATTCAATTCAATTAAACGATCCGGACGTGAATATATTTTATTTAATATTAATCCCCAATAGTTTGGAGGGATTTTGTGTTGGATTCTGTTGGTTATTTGTGATTGTTTTTGTTCCTCGTTAATGGGCTTTAATGGTTTTTAGCTTTTAAATGCTTTTTTTAATGGTTCTCATTGGTTAATAATGGTTTGTAATTGATTTGTGGTTGTTTGTGTTGGATTAAATTGGTTATTAGTGACTTGTACTGGTTTGTATTGGCTTTTTGGTTCTTCTTTGCCAGTGTGAATGGTGTGTGATGGTTCTGTTGTGTGCACTAATGTTTTTTTAATGCCCTTGCCCTTCGTTAATAACGTCGAACGGCGTTTTGTTGGTGATTCGGAGCTGCCTTTGTGAGCGTTTCTGACCGGCCCTAATGACATCTCAAACTTCTCAGTCTTTGCGTCATTAGAAACGAGCCTCCAGAAACGGCCCTAGTGCTTGCGACGTGACTAATGGCGTCTCCGTTTTCGAGTATTATCAGCGCTAACGAGCGTTCAGATTAGATTACCATCATTAACGATGAGCGCAAATTAACGAGACGTTAACAGGACCGCAATGTTTCGAGGCGACACGACCGTATAAGGAGCGTCGTCACCAGGGAAACGCTTCAATTATAGCAAAAGTGCTCGTGCCCATCACCTGATACCGTCCAGAGTTCAGGAGTCGAAGATCTGCTTGGAGTTTGGTATGTTCTCCAGACCTGTACGTGAGTTTTCGGGTGCCAGAAACGTACGAGAAGGCGGATTGCTTCGTCTGGATGGGCAAACGAGTGTAAGAAATGCTTTTGTAATGGGTTTATAGTCGGGTTTTTTTTTATAAAGTAGAATAATAATTGATCGACAATGGTTTTTATGGTTGGTTCTTATTGATTTGGCAAGTTGTACTGGTTTTTAAGTGGTTATACTAATGGTTTGTGTTATTTCCAGTACGTTGTTAATAAAGCCGTGGTTCTCTTGCGCTCCCGTACAGTTTGTAATGGTTATTTTGTTATTTATTACTGGTTGTAATGGTTAATAATGTTCTCTGTGACATGTCAAAGCCTTTTCGCTCCTCATGTCTTGTTTCATCCAGACCGTCTGCTCTAAGCTGAACTCTTTGATCCCCGGTCAGACCGACTGATCTTCTGCCATTAAAGGAAGATTTCTCCCTAATGCCTTTATAAGGCTCCCGTCTGAAATGGCTCGGGGGTCGGGTCGCACCGGCACCGGCACCGGCACCGCTCCCAGATGCCTCATGAGGTCACGACCCTCTTCGGTAAACTCAAACAGCCCACAGGAATGCATGTAGTCATTTCAGGACGAGGGCCAGATGTAGTATGAACATCAGTACGACTATCAGAGTTTCCATTTGTCCGGGCGTCTGTAGGACAGGACCTTGGAAACGGAATTAACAAAACCAAACCAAGAGCTCGTCTTATTATTTTTGGCTGAACCAACAGAAAGGACCAACGCCGTCCTTCCATCATCCTCCAGACTGTCATGTTACTGGTTCCAGTGGAACTAAAGCGAAGCTTAAAAACAAACCGGGATCAGGATCAGACGTAGAGTTTTAATATCGTCTGACTGACTTCATTAGTAAACTTCACGCTAAAGGTCACTCTCTCTGGAGCGGAACTCATAATTAAAGCCCAAGGCTCTAGAACCCAGTGCTCACACCCTGCCTAAAATGTCCTGCTCACAAAATTGAGGGGATATTTCATTTGGATTGATCTTTTTTTGTGAGCAGTGTGAATAAACAGATTCGATAAATTTCTATTTCAGATTTTCAACTGACCTGACTAGGTCTCAAAAGAATTGGGGATTTATTAGCTGAAGCAGAGCGAATCTTTAGCTCAATGGTCAAACACCTACCGTTTAAGGCCCAAATGGTTCCTCTAAAGGTTCCCCAGTTCCTCCCCAGTTCGCCCGTTCCTTTTAAAGGTTCGACTGCTTCCTATAAAGGTCTGATTCCCTTTACGATTCTCCTGATTCCTTTTATGGTTCGACTAGTTCCTCCTAGAGTTCATCTGGGTCCTATAAAGGTTCATCTAGTTCCTCTTCAGGCTCATGTGGATCCTTCTATGGTTCCCCTGGTTCCTGTTAAAGTAGATTTGGACTGAGTCCTCTCAAGCCTGTACAGATTCCTTATAGTTCTTAGAGTTGTGCTCCTCTTACTTATTTCCTACGTTCCTCTAAAAGGCAGACTAGTTCCTCTAAAGGTTCCCCTGATTCCTCTTGAGGGACATCTGAGGTTCATCTGGTTCCGGTTAAATTTGGGTTGGACCCTCAAAGCACTGAACAGATTCCTCTTACGATTTCCCTAAAGGCTTGACTAGTTCCTCTAAAGGATCCCCTGGTTCCTCTTCATGGAACACCTGGATGTGGATCCTTCTGTGCTTCCCTGGTTCCCTGTAAATTATATTCCTGTAAAGTTTGGATTGGTTCCTCTTAAAAGCCTTGTATAATTTGGTCTGGTTCCTCTTACAGTTTGCCTGGTTTATTTGAATTCTTGAACAGTTCCTGTAAATGTTCCTCTTAAGGGATGGTTGTTTCTTTCCACCTGGTTCCTCTTGTGGTTCAGCTCTAGACGTTCTCCTGATTCCTGTTATGGTTTGACTAGTTCCTCCTTAAGGCTTCTTTTAACATTATTCTGTGTTACCTGGTTCCCCTTAAGGTTCCTCTTCACCTTTGTTTGTTGCGTTATCAGCCTCAGCTTTGTTTATCTAAACCCACCGTCTTTATTTTCCTGCTAAAAAGTGAAAAGTCTTCCTCCTCTACCTGTAGTTCTCCACTTGTTTAAGCAGAACTGCGAGTGGACAAAACACTCACCGAACCCGAGCACAAATGAGATTGTAGGTCCTTTTGTGAGCAGGAAATCCATTTAGTTCTGACTCGGGGGCTCTCCGGGCTAAAAGCGGATGCGCATTGATTACATTTAAAGCTCCGTAATGTCTCGAGTGCTGGACAGAGGCTCGGGAGCCGGGCGAGATGAAAGCAGGAGCTGGAAGTGTCGTGATGAGTCGTGGAGAAGAAACGCTGAAGCCTTCAGAACGTGTTTCAGTGACGCTCTCATAAACCTGGTTACAGAACCGATTTGTTTCAGCCAGCCTTGATGTTCTCATCATGGTTCCTCCGAGCAGAAGGTACAAACCGAGCCCTTTAGTGCCGTCCCTGCTGCGAGAGAGGCGAGGCCTTGGCCCACTTTCTCACCACCTTGGTTTAATAAAGCAGTAGGTGAAGGATCCGGTGAAGGAGAAGATCGTTCATCTCTTCTGTAGGTCCTCTCCTCTCCCATCGTCAGCTAGGATTCAAGAGTTTGGTTCCTTATGTCCTCTGGGTCAGACGTCTGGATCTAGGGGTAAGGTTCAGTATCTGGTTGGACATCAGAGTGGGTTTTTACCCTGGCATGGTCTGGTTGGTCACCTTAGTGGACAGATGTGAAAAAGGGTAGAATATGGTTGGCCAAAAGGATAAAAAGGGGTAGATTATGAGGTAGATTATGGTTTAAAATGTGATATAATAATTGGTCCAGTAATAGTAATCTGGTTCTGCCACTCTGACGTTGTTTGGTTTGGAGCGTGCTTGGCGCCTGCATGCGTTCTGACCCTAAGAACCTGGAATGGTGTTGAGATGCTGGCAGAGGAGCAGGTTTTAAGGGCATCTACCATCTGCCACTGAGGAATCAGGACTCGGTTTGAGAGAGGAAGGTCATCTATCTTCATCGCTTCCCTCCGAAGAAGCCTTGAGGGAAATTAAAGCACGACGGTTGTGTTGTAGACGTGAAGGCATTAGCAGAAGCTTCTTCTCCGCCTTTGCTTAAATACTCGCCCTGTTTTTCTTCTCCGCTGAAGGTCTGCTTTTAATTAAGGAGGAATTTGCTCGGCTCTTTTTTTTTTCCCCCCCGGTCTCCTAAAACCCCAGAAGTCTGGCTCTGGGTTTGGTGTTTACTCATGAAAAACACACAACAAATTGGTTCCGTCCTTGAAGTGGTGAGCTTGCGTTGTCGTACGTTGTTACGGTCCAAGCTGCTGCGTTTGATTAGGGTTGAATCCAGCGCAGACCTCATGCAATTAGTCCCGTGTTACGAGCTCTGGCACGTGACCCCGGAGACGCGTCCAACGCTTTCGGACTCGCTCCTAACGAACCTGAAACTTTTCTGTGATTCAGATTCCAGAATCTTGGTTCAGCCTCGTCTGTTTTCCACCAAACGGCCGTAAAAGTTGCAGGTTACAGCAGTTTGGACTCCTTTCTTATCGATCTGGGCAGGTCAGTGCTGAACCCCGGAGCTTGAAGGCAGAGCTGGAATCGTTTTTGCACTTAAGATCTCGGTTAAGATTGGTGGATTTTTTCATTGATTGTTGTTGTGGGAAAAGAGCGAGTCTCTCCATCGTCTTTCAGACGGTTCGACCGAAAAACTCTCACGTCCGTCGTTTGGTTTCCTTACTTGGAAAACGTCGATGAATATGAATATTCGATGAATATTTCTCTCTAATCTCACCAGAAATTGATCGGCCGCAAAAATCTGCGTTTAGTATCGATACCGCTTTCCAAGTCCTGTTAAAAAAGGCGATGAATCAGTAATTAAGGGGCGTGGCCTCCGAGTCTCAGTCAAAATCAGTGATGGGGGGGCGGGGCCTCCGAGTCTCGATCATGGTCAAAACAAAGTGGGTGTGGTCTCAGATTCTTGTCTGTTTCTTCTTTTTTTGCCCATGTTTTGCCCTTTGGACCAGCTCAGATTGGCACAGAGCGCTGAGACGCAAACACACTAAGAAAACGCACACACACCTATAACTGCGCACACACACACACTCATTTTTGGCACTGAATGTCTTTGTTACGTCTGTTTCTGATTTTCCTCTTGAGCCAGTTAGAGAAATTAAATTAAATATTAACCCTGCTTTGTGGCCTGCAGTGAGCTCTGTGTGTGTGTGTGTGTGTGTGTGTGTGTGTGTGTGTGTGACTCCGCCTGGTTTTACTCCAAGACTGCACTAGTTCCTTCTACAGGCCCTCATGTCCTCATTATAAGAATTGTGTGTGTGTGTGTGTGAGTCTGTATGTATATGTGTGTGTGTGTGTGTGTGTGTGTGTGTGTGTGTGTTCTTTCTGGGGTGAGAGCCAGTAAGAATGATGTCTGACTGGCACGTTCCCCCCTGAGCTCTGGCACTGCCACCTTGACCAACCCTCCGGTGCCGTTCCGTTTGGCTCCAAATGACCCGTTTAAAGTAGAACGATAAAAAAAAAAAGTTATTTTTAAACCTGTAACTTAACGTTCTAGATTATATCCTTTAATATTAAAGTTTATTTTTAGAAATCAAAATGGAGCTTTTGCTTTATTATATTAAAATTAATAATAATGTTAGAGTTACCGTTTATTCTCTCCGTATGTAGGTTAGTTTTAACGATATGGGCGTGGTCTAGGTGCCTGTCAATCACTGTAGCTGGGCGTGGCACGGGTGGCGTGTTGTCCTGAGGGAGGGTTGTACTGTAGGTGAGCAGGGAACTCTTTACACCCAGTGTGATTTTACAAGATAACGCACATAACCAAGCGGTTTTGTTTCGGCTCAAATTCCAATTAAAAAAGCTGTTTTTTTTGCAAATGCTTTATCTGTAAATATAACCGTTACCTCTTTAGCTTTGGCTGCATCGTTTTGCACACGAGGGCCTTAAAGGGCGTAAATCTGCAGGCTGAAACGAGATCTTCTCAGTGTATGAGCAGAGTCTGCGGGGGGCGCTGTCGATTTGGGACGCATTAGGAGTAATGAGAGCAGATAGTGTTACTTCAGAGGCTGAAGATAAGATCTTCTTCTGATTTAGGGACCTGTTGAGCTTCTCTGATTTGAAAAGTTCTCTGATGAGGTGAGAAATGTCGGTTATGTTACATCCCCGGAATAGGTGCCAAGGTGTGTGCCAGGGTACAGATCTAAACATGATGCACACCAGGGGCACTGCTGCCAGTCTGTATTTGTGTATACTCTGTTTGCTAAATGCTGTGCCACATGAAAAGAGACAATCAGAAACTCTAAACTTTTGTATCCATGGGCAGTGGGTGGCAGGGGAAGACACAGGAACTCCCTCGATCCTACAGTCATCCGTCTGAGGATGATCCGAGGTTTAATCGGGCACTGCGATGCAGAATGTGTTCTCCCGCGAGACAGAAGCTACATCCAAACCCTCTGATCCCTCACATCGCACTAATGCGGCCAGATGGACATCGCTGGCTGGCGCCGGGCATGCGGGACACGGGCAGAGGATCTGTGCAGTCTGGCTCGGTGCTTGTTTATTATTTATCTCTAGTTTGTCCAATCTACAGACCTTTCATTTTTATCCGATATGCCCCTTTGTTCTCACGCCGGTTGGCATTTGTAACGCCGTGCCATCTTAGGAAAGGGAAATTGAGACTTTGATTTTTGGACCTCACGTTGGACGGGGCGGACCTGATGCAGGATCCGAACGAATGAAACGAATAAAGCAAGGTCATAAAGACGTTTTAATAGTAATTTGTGCAAATGTATTGTGATTGGCCCTCGGGGCGACCGGGCGCTGTGAAAATGACGTACTAATAAACACAAAGTGGTCTGATTATTACTCCTGAATAAGCTTTATTCATTCAAAACCCTCTCTCTGTCTCTGTCTCTCTCTCTCTCTCTGTCTCTCTCTCTCTGTCTCTCTTTTTCTCTCTCTCTCTCTCTGTCTCTGTCTCTCTCTCTCTCTCTCTCTCTCTCTCT
>JAUZSU010011582.1:0-11115 GCA_034780255.1 Parotocinclus maculicauda
TGTATATATATAATTTTTTTTTTTTTATGTGTATATATAAATATATATGACTTGACTTGCTTAACTAATATTGATGGAAGACTTGACTTTGACTTGGTATTCATGACCTGAGCCTTAGAATTGAGACGATTCAACATTTTGTATTCAATATTTACATTTTAGGTTATGAAAAGTTAGGCATTTATTGGAAAACATGACTGAGTGATTTCTCTTTCAACGCACGCAAACCTGGAAACCTATCAAAACGGAGGAAGCAGAAATGACCATAAGAAGCATCTTCTAACATGGAAGCAGCTATTCCAATACTGGTGGTGTTTGGATTCATATGTTGCCAATAAAAGTAAGAGATCAGGTAAATTCTAAATCAGCTATGCAACCACCATAAAATGTGACTTCATCAGAAAGGTATGTTTAGAATTTGTCACTACTGTGAGAGCTGGTTTGCTGAACAGGCTGCTTCACAAGAGAGATTAGTGGTCCACCAGTGAGACCATGAGATTCTTCAGCCTTTTGCTTTCACCAATTAGGAAAAGCTTAGGCCAGACTTTTTTTATCGCTTGTTTTGCGGATCTTATCATATTTTAATAATTTTTTTTTTGGCATTTCTCGGATCCGCTGCAACCAATGGTTGAAATAAAAAAATATATATATTTTTTAGCTTTTTCCACCCTCTGGTGGAGAGCCAACGGTTTTCTTCTGTTAATTTTATTTTTTTTTCCAGATTCACTTTTTAATTGTAGGTTAAATAAATTTTTTTTTAAATATTTTTTTTTGTTTTTCCTCCTGTCTTGTATTGATTGAAAATTTAAAAGTGCTGAAAAATAAAGATTTATTTTTATTTTTGTTTCCTCCCTCCTCAGTAGATTCTTAAGTAGGGACATCCGAGGAACAGGCAATTAAAAAAGTGGCCTTAATGGGAAAAATATATAAATCCAAACTAAAAGATGCAGAGCTGTACTGTATTTGTATATTTTATAGCATTTAAAACATTTCAGTCATTTATGCAAAGAATTTCACCACAAAATGTTTGTTATACCTGTATTTAATGAATCTATTTTTATCAGGTATTTCCACTTGTACTGAGGGACACAGAACTTAAGAGGGGCACAACTGTACATGACAGAATTCCTCCTTTCGTTTCTGCTTCCTGAAGAATCCATGCCATGTCACTTTGTGAGGAGGCTGTTTAAGGGGCGTGGCCTGATGAATGATACCACGGATGTTCTTTTTGATCCAACAGTAGTACCAAGGGTAATATTGAGATACCATCTCTAAAGTAAAGAGAACAAATGTCTCAACGACCTAAACAGTCAATCAATGCTGCAGAAGCATGAGCAGAGGTGGGAGTTTAAGAGCAGAAGTATGTGAATCATACCAAACTATTGGTCGTGCGCTCGCTTGCTCATTAGCTCTTGTTTGGACTAAACTGTTTTGACTTGATTGATGTGTTTAGAGACTTTCTAACGCAAGTTACTTGTTTGTTTGTATTACTTTCTGCTTCCTGGCTGTAAATGCTGTTCATGTACCTGTGACCTATACAATAAGTGATATAAATCCCCAAACTACCCTTGTAACCCGTAAATATATAAACTGGTTCACATTCACTCATTAAGCCCGAGTCATCTCGATGATCTTGACAATTTTTTGGTTTTCATCAAATAAAAACAGTAGTCATTTTATGCATGTGTATCACTCTGCATGTCCCTCCATGATCCCAACCTGGTGATGGTCATGGAGCTCCAGTGCCTATTCCCAAATATCATCACACAGGATTTAGACTGTCCTGGATGGGACACCAGTCCAGGACCAAAGGAAGATTCCTCAACCAGCTTCCCTCAGGCACCTCAGTCATTCGTTTCTGGATGCATCTCATATCTGGTCTGAAGGCGTTGCCATGACTTGAACCCGGGTCCCTGTGGCAGTGACCTCTGCAAGACCTTTATACACACACAAATCCAAATTCACATAATTCTGTGTATTCTAAATCTTTCCTGCCTGTTCCCTACGTTACTGGAAATGAAATTGGTGTTTCAATATTTAAAGGCAAAACTCAAAGCGAAAAACGTATATTTAAAATGCATTTTTATTTTTCTTTACAAGAAATAAAGCCAAGACAAAGAAAACGGGAAGAGGGAAGGGAAAGCTGTATATAAAGTGATGCAACCTCTGGCGTCATCAAAAAATATGTACAATTCAAAATTATATCCATACAAAACATGCCACATACAATAAAAATGTTTATTTACCTTCCTCAAAGTAGCTCTGCTGTACAGATGCAGCATCTTTTTTGTATTTTTTTGTAGTTTGTTTGTTAAAAGTAGGTTGGGTTAAAAAACAGCACTCTATTAATTAAATTAAGGGATATGCAAAGACCTTAAATTAAGATACAACAAACCAGAAGGTAGAAGCGTGACTAAAATCCAGTGAGCCTCAAGTTTCCGAACGAAGGTCCTTAGACAAAAACACACACGACAGATTCACCAGTTCTGCTATTAGTTTGTACTTGTCTTCATCCTAAGCACGCTGCTCTGAGAGAAATAGAAAAATCACTGAAGCGTAAACGGCTTAAACCACCACGTTCTAGAAACACATTCACTTCTACAGGGAGGAGCAAATACACAAATCAGGTCAGAAACAGTATCATCTCAGGAAAGTCCTCTACAAAATAAAAAAAACAAACCCTTATGGTCGCTGGTAACCAAATCAAGGACAGTTTCCGTATTTCACAAGCAGTAGCATAAATAAAAGTAAAAGAAAAACTAAATGGGAACCTTATTACATAAATACACAAACGCAGCGTTCCATTCTGGCACTTCTTCCAGAGTGATGAAAAAAAAAATCAGACGTTCCAACATGAATTCCATCTCCAATCCATCATTCACATCGACCACTCATACACACGACCAGTGAACACAGCAGAACCACTGTTTTCGTTTGTCTGGATATAGCAAAAAACGCTTCTAGAAAAAAACAGGTAAATGCCTCTGATTCATATACATCAAGATATTACTTTGTTTTCCATTTTACATATATTTATAGATATATACACATTTCATCTTTCTGATAAAAGCATATCCAGTGGTTAGTCTAACTCCATCAATTTTATTTCACAAGAATCTTGTTTTTATTCTTTAGAAAGGGGGTAGGATAAAGAACTTTTGTCCCCCGATATATACAGTTTGTACAAGTTGCATTTTTTCAAATGAGGTCATACATCTGGGGAGGAAGGAACAAAGAGACAACTTCCTGCTCTAAAGAACATTTTGTAGCCGTTTTTAAATTACTTTAATATGAACAAATGCCCTTAAAAAAGCCTAAGCCTTTGCTTCAAGCCTCCAGAAGACATTGCCAGCACCGCACTGCAGGTATATTAGCACCTGAGAGGGGTCAGGCAGAGAAAAAGGCTTCCTACAGTAAGATTACAACAGTCCACTAAGTACTAGAGAGGAAGAGATACGACTTCAGGTTGGAGTGATGAGACGGAAATCTAAAACGTCATACGTGATAGTAGTCTTGCATCATAAGTTACCGTTTATTACTAAAGAGGCTTAAGCATAAATTACTAGCGGTTGAGGGTTATGATCCTAATCTACCAAACAAACCCTTGTACAGCACTCATGATTCTGCTTCATGGCACGAAAGCCCTCGTTCACCGTTCTCGTCAAGAGTGGATTTGGTCGTGCGCTTCGACAGAGAAAGCATGATTCCTAGATGCAGAGGCAGACGGGAAGGAAAAAGGCTACATGATAACTACGAGGTGACCTACTCGACCTGGACACCCATTTGGTTTTTGATTGCTCTATATAATGCATGATCATCTCCGAAACTGTCACCCAAGCTGTCCGTGTGACTTGTGGGATAAGCTCGTCACTGTGATAAGCGATCCAAAGAAGAGCAAACCAGCTGCTGAAGTTTCCCTGCTTAACCATGAAGGCAACTGCCATGAGAACATTGCTCCCTTCCCCCTTCCACAGTAGCACTTAACAGTTTAATACAAAGCAGTCCCTTCCCGCAAACTCAATGAGGTAGACTGGGTTAACCAAACCCACCTATAAACTCAATATAATAAAACATCTGGTGCCCCTCGAGCCACAGGTCAAATAGTACTTTATATTATCTTACATCTCGATCATCATAGATACAGTTCTGATCTGAGCCACTCCAGGATTGTCTTGCCAATATCCATCAATCTTCACTGCTGACTTGACGGGAGAGTGTTGTTCTGGGGTGACGAGGTGGGGAAAAAAGCAGAAAAACAACCGTAGGTCCACAGGTAAAGTGTTTGTTTTTTGAGTACTTTAATGGCTTTGATCAAACTTCACTGAGTTCTACCCTATGTGTATTGATATGATAAAGAATCAGACGTTTTGGTAGGCGTAGAGGATTGATTGCAGCCAGCTTATTCGAGAAGAACAGTACACGAAGTAGGAAGGAGGTGCTTTTGGCAAAAGCGAGTTTCAACAAGAAGATCTGAGTACACTGGAAAGGTTGTGGCTTCAAATTGGACTCGCTTCAAAGCTTTGGCTCCTGATTTGCGAAGAACAAAGTCCTTTCTTCCACTTTTTCCACTCGTGGAGAAACTTGCGCTCCTGTTTCAGAACAGCTTATGATCTGGGTAGTAATGTTCAAAGAGGCTTTGGCGCAGAAGTGATCTGGCACCAGGGAGCATGTCTCGTACATTCCCTCTCTCTCCCCATTAGTTCATCCACTTTCGACAATTCCAGGCTCCACAATGGCAAGGGATCTTGTGCTGATCGTCCTCAAAGTCGAACTGATAGTCGTAGGTCAGCTGATATCCCATCCGGGCGAGCACGGAGGAAGACAGGAGGAGTCGTTTAGAAATCAATGCACGTGCTACTTAAGCGAAAGGCTCGTATTAATACGCTTACCTCCTCTCCCTTGGGTATCATGCGACTGGAAATGATGATGATCTTGTCCTCCTTGTCAAACGTCACAACTTCAGCGACACAGTTGGGCGCGCAGGAATGATTCACGTAGCTGTTAGGAACACGCACAGAACTCAGAATACAGCGTCTTACGCAAGAACGGTTTAAGAAAAAAGCTGACAAGGTGAGCACCTACCGGGCAGGACCACCGGTGAGCGTGGCATCGATTACATGCTCGTTATTGATACGAAACATGTAGATCCCGCGATTCTAATTTAGAACAACAAGAAGAATGTCAAGCAAGAAGTTGTTGTTTTTGTAAAGGTTAAAAGACAGACTTAGGTAATGCAATATATACAAAGAAATACTGTCTGAAAAATTACAGCAACCAAAAATATCGCCATGTTCAAACTCCAGTTAGGCAGAAAAACAACTGTAACAAAGCCATACGACATAATTACATTTTCCTCTATTTAACCAGAAGGCACATTTTTTCTATTGACCTTGTTACGTTTATTCTGACGGAATAACGTTGAGTCTAATTCCCACGACCCTGACCAGGATTAAAGTGGATAACAATATGAATGATAAGCATGTATTATTTTTACAGACCTGTTCTTCATAGATTTTCTCCCGCCGATTTGCCACCTCGTTTCGAATGATGGTTCCAATGTATTCTATGACCATAGTGTGTTTCTCCAGGTCTTTGGCCGCATACAATCCCAAGCCTTGGATACGGGAACGAGCCAGGTAGACGTTGTTCTTCCATTCAGTCTTCAGCCGCCGGTACTGAGAGGACTTGGAGTGAACAAACTGCTTGCTGTAAGGGGTGTTGATCTCCCCTGTGAAGGTGCTCTGGTAAGCTTTAGACATGCTTGTGCTATTCAGTGTATGGGGCCTAAGAAAACAGAAATAATCCTTAGTGACCCCAGGAAGCTGCAAGAACAACTGTTGAACAAAATGCTTATTTTTTATATTTCACACTTCTCTATTTATACCTTGTCCAAAAATAACAGACCATAAGTAATAAGAGCTGCCACAACTGGGTGTAAAATAGCATGGCAAGGTTCAAATGGCTTGATTTTTCCACTGTCAAGTGGGCCATGCAGTAACCAAAAACTGAATTTGATTTATAAAAAAACAAGCTGTTTACAATGACATTACAAGCATTATCTCTGTGCTCAAGCATATTAAGTGTCATATTCCTACGAGACTTTCAGACGCTCCGTTGTAATTAATTTCCCCTTAAATGTTTCTAATGATATGCTAGGAGGATTCTCTGCTACAGAGACTTAATGACTGTGCGTTAATTATTAACTGACTGTGCTTTTTAAGCCAGTACATTATGTATAGTAGTAATGAGAAACCAGTAGGATGCTATTCAAAGCGTGTAGGAAATTAAAGGCTCAAACTGCACATACGAACAGGGCAGCCGGTATAAAATGGTAAAGCAGTGGTGTTTCAACATGTTTTAGAAAGTATGAGGACAGTGTTACCGTTTGCAGTGTGTGAGAATCTTGGGCTCAGAGCGTGCACAACCAGTAGGATTAATCATGAGAGGAAGCTCCATCAGAGGATGGCGGCCGTATCTGAAGGTGTAGTCCTGACAGTTCTCCACTCCAGGAAGCTACGGGATCAAATACGTAGTAGAATACGTGTTTAAGTTGCCTTTTTTTTCAGCAATAAGCTGTCTGAACGTCAGAGATAACTTCCTACCGACTCAGTGATGCGCATCACAGCATGGACAGTGAGTCCGTACATCTCCTCTCCCTTTACATGGTCTGTAAAGAGTTTCAACATGGCCGCACTGTCACGCAGCTGGGCAACTTTCTGCACGATAGTCTCCCATATGCCTTGCAAAAAAAACAGAATACAGGAATGCCAAAACCAGTTTTACTAAGAAACACAGGTTGAATACAAATTGCTGTTTCTTACACAATTTACGAAACACAAATTCAGCATCAAAATGTATAAGATTCTAACCAAACAAATGGAAAAGGAAATCGGGAATCTTTTTTGCACAGAAGTTCCTTTAAATGTAATTATTTCATATAGACTGCTCACAAAAATGAGGGGATATTTCATTTTGAAGTATCCCCTCATTTTTGTGAGCAGTATACAAGCCGATACACTGCAGAAATATAAAACAGAACAGAATACCTAATGATGGCAACACAGTATTTAAAAAGGGTTACATAAGAATTAACTTTTTGTTAAAAATGTACAATTCCACAAAGAGTCCGCATAGCAGGCTTTTCCCCCGCCCGGACTTTTGGCTGGAAGGTGCCACCAGAGTTCGAACCTGGATCAACCTTGGTGGACTAGCATGTTTGATGGCTTCACCACTGCAATAATAACAGTAACATACCATGGTGCTTTTGAACGTTTACACATAGGAAATAACTGATTTTGAAATGTATAACCACTTTACATCTTTAAAATTTAACTCTGAGCAAAATGAATCTAAAATTAAACTCTTTCTAAACTTACACATCGAGTATCATTATAGAATCCTGATGTTGAATAAATTAAACAAGATCAAAGGTTCACACTAAAATTAAAACAGCTTGCCATGCATAAAGGGATATTATTAAATGTTGCATACCATCTGGACTAACGTCCCTGAAGTGCAGGTCGTCTTGTCCTTGCTCCAGCACACGCACTTCGAACAAGGGCTTGCTGTCCTGCTCGCTAATTCGGCAGCGGTAGCGACAGCGTCGGTTTGGCACGCGGGTGCTCCAGTAGATGCGCGTGGCCTCATAACCCACAGGGAAGATGGCAGTGGGAGAGTGAAAGTTCGCCATCTGAGATGGAAGGAGCTGACCTACAGCGTGGAAAATGAGCCCACCAACGCGGAAGAGGTGAATGCGGTCGCCGCGCTGCAGGATGCTGGCAATCTGCTTCACTTCGTCTCGTTCGATATAGACTCTCCGGAAGACGGCGAAGTTACTGAGCTCCTCCTCGCTGGGACCTTTTAGCTTGTGCTGGGTGCAGAGCATGGTTTTGTCTTTGAAAAACATGCAGCGTGCCCGGATGGCGCAGGCAAAGTGGTAGACGTTGGGGCAACGGAGACGGTTACAGCTGTTGGTGGCACCGGTCTTTTGGCAGCACGCGCAACGTGTGCGCAGCCCTCTGCGAAGAGCCACTTCGACGTTTATGAGCGCGCCGCCCTGCGTCTCGTAGACCTCGGTCGACCACAGGGCGCAGTTGAGATGCACCCACAGGTCGACGTCGATGTTGAGAAGGCGAGCTGAACCGTCGGTAGCACCGTCGCCTTCCTCATGGCAGAAGCAGCACTTGCGTCGGTCACGTGGCAGTTTGTCTGGTCTGAGCGTGATGCGCAGTTGCTCCATGAGCTCGGACACTTCCCTGCTGTTCTCTTTTTTGGAGCTACCCTTGCGTATAGTAATGATTAAATGGAGGCGCTTCCAGCGCACACCTTTCCACTTCTTGACCTTGGGACGCACCTCTTCCACATCTGAGAAGGGTCTGCTGCGCTGTTTGATTATATTGGGAGAAAGCTCTATCATCATAGCATCCTGAGCCTCTGAGCCAGCAGCAGGGGGTACCTCCTCAGACAGAGCAGAGGGAGGAAGTAACAAAACCTCCTCAGGTTCAGTCTTAACAGAAGTACTTTGAGATTCCGTCATTAAAGGTTCAGTTATAGGTTCTGTCTTAATAGGGCTGGAAGAGCAGGGTAACTTGATCTGAGGAGAAGGTTCCGGCTCAGGTTGAGAGCAGGAGTCAGACTGACTGACAGGTTCTGATTCAGGACATGCCACAGGTGGTGGTGGAGGAGGTGGTGGTGGTGGTGGTGGAGGAGGAGGAGGAGGAGGAGAAGGTGGTGGCGACACCTCGACAGGAATAATTGGAAGATGCCGTACGTCAAGGTCTGACACGTTGGTCATGTAACAATGCTGAGCAGGACTGTCGTCATACTCTGGGTTTTCCTGTTCAATAAAAAGGAAAAGATAACCTTTTCTAAAACGTATTACCAATTCCATATTTTAAATATACTGCTCACAAAAATGTATAAAATATTCCCCATTTTTTGTGAGTATCGTACATTTTATCTAAAGAAACAATCCAGACAGCCCACCTGTTTAATGAGGGACAAAATGTCGACTTGCTTCTTTAACGTGCAACCGGGCAGGGTGACATCAAACTGTCTAAGCCATTCTGCATCTTGGCTTGGAGACTGATCAGTCTTCACAATTAAGGGTCCTAGATTAAAAAGACAAGAAATAAAATGTGTGTTTATTTTATACAAATATTTGTATATTTTGTGGTGCAACGGTACAATATGCCTGCCCACCAACAAGGGGTGTTTTTCCTGTGGCACGTACAGAATTTAAAGGGGCACAGATGTACCACTGTTTGCCAATCCGTTATAGGGGCACAACTGTACATAAAAATAATCCAGTTAAATAGTGTAACATGTCCAAGTAAAGTGAGCCTGATAACCCCGCTGCTGGTACTTGGGTTGGTCCCTGAGGTGCTTTCCGGCTAGGTGGAGCCTCAAATCGTGGGAACGTTGGGCCAGTTAGGGGATCATTCCCCAGTACTTCAAAATCAAGGCCATGAACTGGCAAGCCACCACACTGTGCAATATGGGGATAGGTCTAAGAGTCCTCACAACCCTGACCAGGGGGGAAAAAAGTCACTTTATCACTGGGCCAATTTAAAGCATTAAACTAACCTAACAATAGAAGAAAACAGAATACATTCAAAAACACAAAGGAAGAACATGGAAGGTCGGGATTGAAAATTAATTGAATAAAACAAAGGGTGCTGTTTTGGGCATCAGCATCACTCCCTTAGGTCATTTTTAAAAGAGCTGTATTAACTGTATGAGATGAATATGTATTAGTTACCTGGGTTAGATGATTCAGGTGCTTTCTCAGCTCCAACCACACCTGCTCTACCAGGACTCTGGGGGAAAGTCACCTCATAGGACCCTGGTATACGAATGTGCAGCAGCTGAGCAACTGCCAGCATTACAGAGTTCAGATTCTGGTGATAGAACAATTACCCTCGGGTTAGAAACAAGTCATTACCGAGTCTGTTAAGTGGATTCAAACAGCTTAAAACTGCAGTACCTTGGCTGCAGCTGCTGACAGGGTGAAGGTAACAGATACTTCATTGCTCTTGGCTTTCTCCCAGGGCGTGGATGAGGACCCAACCTTCACTTCTACTGAATCTGAGGATTTATTGTCTAGAAAATCTGTGAAGGTGAGGCAGATAAACTGCTGAATATTACACGTTCAGGAATGGGAACAGCAGAAACAATATCATAAGTAAGAAGCATACTAGGTATAGCTGAGCGAGGAATGATGGGAATAACAGGAGAAATGGCCCGATCTTCATCTTCTTCCTTAGGCTCCAGTAGATGAGGTAAACGTGACGTATCGTCTCCCATCTGGCTCTCGGGGGATGAGGCAGGGACGATGCTGTCTGGAACGTCGCTGTCCTCGTCACTGTCCATCCTGACCATAAACAATGCGTGAGATAGAGCCCAATAAATGTCAGACAAGATTTAACAACCAATGGAACAGTCTTCTTTTCCTCTATTACCTACCTCACATCTTCATTTTGGTTATGTGGAGGAGTGGGGAGTGCAGCTAGTATGTCAACACTCTTCACCCCCTCTGGAACCGGATCTAAAGTGAAAAGATCATCATTGCTTAGAGTCCATCTAGGCCATGGCATGTACTGGAAAAGGGACATAACCCCTTTCACACTCAAATCTCAGGTAATTACCAAATGAGCTTAACCAGTAATGTCCTGGCTGTGTACTGCAGCCCTAACAAGGACATTAGCAAAAAGAAATTCTCTGAGTGCCGTTCCAAAATTAACCGTTGACTTTATTTTCATTTATTTTCTTCCTGGGTGATTCTGTATACAGGTGCTCTCTGTCTTACAATGGAGAAGTATGTACAGTGTTCCCTCGCCACTCTGCGGTTCACCTCGGTGCATCGCGGGTTTTCAAAAAATATTAATGGAGAAAATATATTGCGGATTTTTGCTGTTTTTCGGGTTTTTGAGGAATTTTTACATTTAAAAATATAAATAAATCAACGTTTATAAACAATACATTAAAATATTAATTAAATTCTAACAGTAAAGGAATGTTATAAATGATAAAGTATGATGATTTACAGTAAATAGCTGTTGTAGCTACTCAATGTGTAGGATATGAGGTGCTGTAAGCTCGGTACGGACGGAGCAT
>JAUZSU010011593.1:0-11115 GCA_034780255.1 Parotocinclus maculicauda
TGGAATGACCTTATTATTGTATCATGTTTTTGATCTGAGTTTGTTTTACAGAATGAAATGTCTGAATGAGTGCTCATACAAGACTGGTGATTCCATACTTTTTGCCAGGGGTTGTATAAAGTATATAATAGGATTTGTTATTTTTCTAAATTTGTTCTTTAGGATTTGGTCCGAATAAGCGGCTGGTCCCATTAACCGGATTTGACTGTACCGTATATATCATATCA
This sequence comes from Parotocinclus maculicauda, assembly GCA_034780255.1. Lineage (NCBI taxonomy): Eukaryota > Metazoa > Chordata > Actinopteri > Siluriformes > Loricariidae > Parotocinclus > Parotocinclus maculicauda. The sequence continues at coordinate 228 of JAUZSU010011593.1, forward strand.
TGATAAAAATGCCTTAAAATGTCTGCTGCCTGAATGGCCAGCATATGGATTAATGTTATCGTACTGCTTATGGCTTTATGCCCAAGAAGAAATTCAGAATGCTGAATGTGTATTTATTTCAAATTTCCATCATAAAGTCAGAACATTGCAAACCATAATATAGTAAAACAGAGCACATGAATATTTATTTGGAAGTATCCTATGAGTCAAATATAAAACACTTAATCTTAAAATAGCAGCAGAATATAATCGTAAATAATAAGCTTATATCACCTTTAAATGTAAGTGGTTGTGGCTTGGCATTACGTGCCTCGATTAGCTTTTGGAAACCTCTCTTTTTATCTGTTTAATTTGGGGCCATGTCCTTCCAAATATAAGATTTGTATGTACTTCCATGTGCTAGATTTCTAGTTGTGCTAGTGTTACCAGCTACAACCTTTGAGCAGCAAACTTTGGAGGTAACGTTTTTCTCTTTGGTGTTAGAATCAGGAATTTGAAAACTAAATCGTGTCTGTAATCGTGTTTTAATCACAAGAGTAGTAGAAGCCCTGCCCTGTACTTGTTAGCCTGGATTGCAGGTCTGTTTATAGGAAATAATGAATGATCTATGAATGCTGCCACTCAATTTTTCCTACCAAAAGCGTAGTTTCTTGACTGATCGACTTACAAAAGGTTATTAAACTTCTTCAGACTGTTGAACAGTCAACCTGCCAGATGAAGTTGCCAGATGCTGCTATTGCTCTCTCAAGTGTAAGGGTAGGTCACAGTAAATAGTGCAGCCTATAGGAGCTGCTTCGTTTTGTTTTAAGTCTTACTTAATACTGCATACAAAATTCCTCTATTTTCTGATTGTATCCTATTAAAATACATGAAATAACGATATTGCTAAAACAGTGGTTTATCTAATCTAAGACTCCTACTCAGTGCTTTATTTCTACCATCAGACGTTCAATAAAATTATACAACCCAACATTTTAATACAGTAAAGGGAAGTGTAAAACTGGTGTTTGTGTCTTGCAATAGATAATGAGGATGAAGTGTGGTGCACCACTAACTTCCTGAGTGCATCTGCATTGCGATTGGCGGTGGCCATCAGGGCAGAGCTGCTGGAGGTCATGCAACGAATTGAACTACCTGTTTCACCACCTGCCTTTGGCTGCCAGGACAACGTCACTAATATAAAGAGAGCTCTCATCTCTGGGTTCTTCCTTAAGGTACCGTGTTTCAAAAGCGCTACTGTTGCCTTAAAGCAAAGGGAACGTAGTAAATATTTTGCTATCAAATGTTTTAAAACAATTTGTTGGCCACATTTCAAATTTGGAGAATGCTAGAGTCCCAATCATCTAATCTAGCATTTATCCTGCTACCAGGATGGTATGGTGCAACTATGGAGATCGGAGGATGTCAGAAATTTCGTCTCTTTAATAAATCCTTGGCTGGCTTACATATGAAAAATGCTTTGATATGACAAAAGTGAGCCAGGGCTTATTGTCTTAAATCAAAACCAGATCTCACAGTCATGTTCCAAAATCTAATGGAAAGCCTTTTTAGATAAACAAAGGTTGTTGTTGCAGCAATGATGTAAGACTAACTCCATACTAATGCCATGGGTTTGGATTGTTTAGTAGGCACTCGGGTGCCGGGCCAGTCCTAGACATGCATTCAGACTGTGTTGGGCATTGTACAGGGTGAGTCAAAAGTCACAGGACTTTTCACAAAGTTGCTAAAACCATTGTGGTGGTTTCTTGCGCAAGTCAATTTCTGAGACAATTCTGGTCTTTGATATGCTACCTGACCACCTTCCCACTGGAAAAACTTGCTCTTGGGGCAATATGGCTTTCAAGATTGGGGCCATGTTCCGGACATAGCATAAAAGATAGGCCCCCTCACCCATTACTTGCTGGGGTATTCAGATATGTCTCCTGTAGGTCTCCTGTGACTTTTGACTCACCCTGTACCGTCGGTGCCTGAGGGAGGTTTTTGACGTCAGCTTACTTTTGCAACAAAATCCTGTTTAATGTATTTAGGTAGCTAACAGTCTGCTCTGTTCCTCAGGTTGCTCACGATGTAGATGGCTTAGGGAATTACTTATTGTTGACACACCGGCACGTGGCTCACCTGCACCCCTTCTCCTCTTATCTGAGCCGCAAACCGCGTCCCAGTCCTCCCAGCTGGGTCCTTTACCATGACTTTACCATCTCTCACGACAACTGCATCCGTACTTGCTCCGAGATCCACCCACACATGTGAGTCTGCTCATTGTTTAACCTCTGCTTCTGTTGTATGTTTAGGTTTTTAGTCATCAATGCCAGTTCATGTGCCATCTTGGGTTCATATTTTTAGAGCAGTTTATTTGAGATTTAAGATCTGGGAATATTTAGACTACCTGATGACCTTATGACCTTATGCTTTTAATAGTGGTTGTTAATCAGTCTGAGGAAGCAAAGATCACTTCAGTTTAGGCTTTCCTCCTTATTCCTTGAATCGTTTTATGATGATATGAGTAGAGGGAGAAATATGCAAATCCCTTCCCATCTTTATTTGAGGAACAAACATGTCAATATTTTTTTTTTCATGCATTTGTTGACAAACTGGAGATCTTCGCTCCTCAGAGACTTAGCTTTTTGTAGATACTGCTTTTGTCCTGAATCATGATTATAATCAGCTGTTTACACCATCTGTTTGTAATCAGATAATTTTTGCAGGAATTGAACATTCATTAACAGTGAAGTTGATCAGACAAAAAAAACTTTCATGCGTTTTCCATAACATCTGATTTTGATTGTGCTGTGGTAGCCTCATAGCAACGTGACCTCAGACTCTACGTATATATACACATGTCCTTCCCATGTCTGTGTGGGTTTACTCTGGGTTCCTGGTGCCCTCTTTAGGGTTGTTCCTGGCATATTCCTCATGCTGCTGTCTAGGCACCAGCTTTCCTGCAACCCTGGTGTGTTTTATTAAAAGCTTCTATCCTTTGGCTTGTAATTTGATCTTTTCTTGTTTTTATAATGTCCATTGATTATAATGCTATTTTCCTTTACAGTATCACACTAAGCATTTTGTTGTAACTTTCCAGTAATTATTAGTATCAAGACAGTTTAGTCTATGGCCTTATAAGGTATATAACCTTATATATAAGGTGTATATAACCTTTGGAAAAACACATGATTTGTTTTAGGACTGTAATGCTTGTATGTGGTTTGTCTTAAATTGTTTTAAAAATATTTGGCCTATGCCTAATTTCTAGGGTAGTCATAATGTCGTAATCGTCGTGTTGGACCATGTTTTCGGTTTCCTTCCACAGTCTTAAGACATGCGTGTTAGGTTACATAGTGTCTCTAAAATGCCTTATAATGGCGCTGTCTAGGGTTGTTCCAGCCTTGCGCTCTGTGCTGCTGGCTAGGCACCAGCTGTCCCGCAACCCTGTTCAGTATTAAGGGTAAGAAAGGGAATGAATAAAGCTACAACAGAGCGGTTTATTTACAATTTTAAACTGTTTTCTAGTCATTTATTGTAATTACAGGGGATTTAAGTTCTTTTGTTTGAAAATGTAAACAAGAAAATGTACATTTTGTTTGGTTAACACTTGAATGTTTTTTTTATCGGAACAAGAAAATGTACATTTTGTTTGGTTAACACTGGAATGTTTTTTTTATCGGATGTAAAATAAAAAAACTTGAGGAAATCGAATTGTGAATTAAATTGTAAGTATAGTGTCTTGTTACACCTCTAATCATTTCCATATTGGCAGAAAGTCAAATAGTTTTGTCTGTAATTTCAAATTGTTAAACTGGTTTTGGCTTTTACCCCACAGGTTGGTGGAATTGGCTCCTCAGTACTATCTGGGCAACCTTCCATCCAGCGAAGGCAAAGACTTGTTAATGGATATCAGACAGAGTCTCCTCCCACCAGAAGAAGAGGACAACAGAGAAACTGAAGATGAAGGCCATTCAGGCGAGCATCATAACCAGCATAGTACAGAGATGTGTGTACTACAGTGATGCAGACCATAATGATCTGGTTCACAGTTTATAGGCTCGGTGTTGTTCACAAAACCAACTATGAAGATGCACGTGGGCCCTGTGCAGGGTACTTGTTGAATCTAAGAGCACTAATATGTCCAAACGCCTAAACAGGTGAAACTTCAGTTGCTGTCTTGCCTGAGGTACATAAATGTACTAAACATTTATTACAGGACAAAGTAGGAATATTTCATGGTTACACAGGAAGAGCAATACAGAGCGTGGTGGTGATCAATCATTGGAAATGGTTTGTAAAGAAGCCATAAAAAAAGTTGAAACTGTTATTTTTAATGGTGGATAGATGTAGTGATGCACAGCCTAAAATGGAAGGTACAGGTATGCACCGATCAGTGTCTGTTCACTTTAACAGCCGAGGCTTCAAAAATTACAATAGGAAATAAAATCTGATATATCTTATCAATATCTGTCTGAATGACAGAAATACGAGCAAACCCTTATAATATATATAATATCATATTGCCTATAATAAAGCTGCTTTGAGACAATGCACCATTGTAAAAAGTGCTATAGAAATAAATTTGACTTAACTTTTGCAACACCTGCTAACAGAAAACTGACTCAGTCTTAAAAGCTAAGATTTTCTAATTTTCAAAATAACAAAAAGACAAGAGTTCCTGTATTGTACAGCACAGTTTTCATGTAGTGTTTTAATTCATGTGATTATTTAAAATAAAGCATTATGTGCTAAATGACAATAGTAATGTTCAGTCAGCATCCATTTCGGTCAATATTTTTTTTCCGATGACGTAATGCGTATGTTAAGCGGTGCATACCTGTATGTTGTTCTAATAGAGACTGTGTGCTGAATGGGTGAAACTCAGGTCTTACCTCCTGTCACTGCTGGTAGAACAATAAACCCACAGGGGAAAGTGAAGGCTTTTAGTTGAGACTGGTGATCAATCACTGGATTCTCCCATTCTGTTTACCCTCTCATTGTAAGCTGCTGGGAAAAGTTTTTCTTCTACGGTACTCTTTTCTCTACAGGCTTGTGGCTGTTTCTGATATCTTAAAATATTCTGTGTGTAAATTGTAGGTCTGTAAATACCTGGTTTTAAAACATTGAAAGTTTTTGACTACTGAGGTGTCATTTTGATCAAATGTAACAAAGTCTGCATGCGACGCAGTGCGTTTTGTAATTCTATTGTTAGGGACGTGTTTCAGCACAAGAGAATCTAGGTCTGCCTTAGCAGTCAGTAACATTTGTTTAACTTTGCATTAGTTTTAACACCATGTTGCTTTTTGAATAATTACAGTACAGGCTTGGCTACACCAAGCTGGTTTTAGGTCTGAAAACCCATAAAGCATTTTGAAATACAGTCGTACCTCGGTTCTCATCATTAATTCTTTCCAGAAGGCTCGTCCAAAAACAGTCTATTTCAGACGACCAGAAAATCCAAACTTTATAGGGCATTATACACATTTAAAGAGTGGGGTACAGTCCAACAAATCCAGTTTAATATTGTCTATAGTATATCATATTACACACACATTAACCTACATTTGGCCAAAATCATTTACACATTTTATAATAATGATATACTACTTTTTATTTTACACTTAAATGTTGAAAAGTTATTTAGTGAGTAATGGATTAAAAGTGAAAAGGAAAAGCAAAATACTTACTCTATTGGTGAATTCAGATCGCTAGTATAGCTGCTAAGCTAATGCCAGCCTATGTTCTGGAGCATTCAGTTCCTGTTTCTCTGTCAGTTGACTCTCATAACTGACTATTTTCAGACGTATTTGCACTAAGAACACTGTACTGTACTGTACAAATAAAGAACAATATATAATAAACAATAAACACAGCTGAATTTTTCACTGAGCAAAGGCTATTGGAAATCAGAATCACTGTACTGAATCGTAAATGAATTTGTCTGAAACGAGTCGCATGCTCAACAAGTTTAAGCAAGTGCGCTAAGAACTGAGCAAACGACGAGAACCCAGACCAATTTTTCCAATCGAACTGCACCAAGAAAGTTCCAAAGTGGTCGAGATTTGATTTGATTAGATCCCCAATACTTAATCAAAAATAAAAATCAACAGAGCTGCTTTGTTTTACAGATTCATTATATGAAGCACTTTACCTTGTGATGTCAGCTCAACGTTGTATTGCTCAAATGTTTGAAGAAAACAGTTTAACACCCACTCAGACAAGCTTTAAGTACCTATGAATAAGGCATAACCTAGAGATCCACCAAAATACCAGCCACCAAACCCTGAGAAAAAAAGGCTGAAATTTCTGGTGGGACACGACTGGAGATTAACACAGTTATCACCAAAAAAGCTTTAAGCTAAAGCTAAAGCTTGTAAAAATGATTTGAACTTGAATGCCATTTAAATAACACCTACACTTACTTCCACGTTCAGCATGCCCTCCATTAAATAAACACCATACACCCAGCTTCAACCGGTCACCTGTAAACAAGGGGTTTAAATAGATTTAAGGTTGCGATGAATGAAATGTGAGACAGGTAAGAGGGATCAATACTCAGGCAAAGTGGATCACTGACAGCACAGGGCTTTATCTGGGGTGGGGGTCTGAGGAAGCTGAAAATATTTTCAATATGGAAGAACAAGAAGTACTATATAAAGCATATACTGCTCACAAAATATGCTAGTATCTGCTAGATAAGATGTTGATTGTACATCCTGACAGCAGTAGGAAGGAAGGATCTTTTGAGTCGAGTTTCGTGTTCAAGTGAACTGGGTACTTTTTTAATTGTCGACAATCTGTGTTCATTCCTTCATTGTTCACTGGTTTGGATCTGAATCTGGAGGCAGCTCTACTGGCACCAGTTCATGAAGTTCCCTCATCTCTCATTTGAAAACTTCTATAGGTGACAGGTGTCTGTGTTGTGAGTGAAGTCAAAAGTTTAGTGTGAAAAGCACTGGAGCCAGGACAGTCCCCTGTGGAGCAGCAATGCTGCACAACATTGTGTCTGTTACACAGCTCTTAAGATGCACATACTGTGGTCTGTTTTGGAGGTAGTCCAGAGTTCATGCTGTGATATGGTCCACCCTTGCTCCCTCTATCATACTCTTCAGGAGTGGGTGAATAGTATTGAACACTGGAAAGATTAAAAAAAAAAAAAAAATCTTATTCATTGGGCTTACTAATCTATCCAGGTGTGAAGGAGATCTGTGAAGTAGGTAGATGATTGCATCATTGCCTGGCTGATAAAAATTGCAGTGGATCCATCGCTGGTTTGACCAAAGGGCGAAGATAAGCCGGAAAAAGCCTTTCCAAGGCCTTCATGAGAGGTGAAGTCAGTGCTACATGCCTGTAGCCATTAAAAAAAAAGGCATGTGTAATCTATGGTATATTGCAGGGCTGAGGGGGTATGGCCAATAATTTGAATAAACTTTTTTCCCCCGACTGCATGTCTGTGCTATTATATAGGTTTGTAGCTTATTCTACTATGGGTACAAATCATATTAAAAATGTATATTATGATGGCATTGATTACTACAGGGTTTGTTCCACCTTAGAAAATTAGACTGTGGTAGCCTAGTGGTTAAGGTACTGGACTCTGAACCTGATGGTCCAGGGTTCAAATCCCACCTCTGCCAAACTGCCACAGATGGGTCTGAGGAAGCTCTTAACCCACCATTGCTTGAATTGTAAAACTGTATGAGTTGTAAGTTGCTCTGGATAAGGGCGTCTGCTAAATGCGGTAAATGTAAAATTACATACAAAGGAATCAGTATGCATGAAATAACCGCCAATGGTAACATGCAAATGTATCACAACTAAATATAGATGTGATTTTTTTTTCTCTCTGTCACAACTGGATTGTTACCACGTTTATAACATCACTGCACCATTGATTTTATTGTCATATGCAGCACCTCAAGAAAACGCCTATTTAAACAACATTCTGAGCCGTTGGCTTCACCGTTTCATTGGGGCTACTGGTTAATGGCATTAAATCTTTGTTTTCTAACAGATTTTCTGCTTAGCTGAAGGAATGAGTTGATAGGTTTACAAACTGTAATTCACAGCTCCTTTCTTGGGCACAAGTTCTTCTTTTGCACCTCTGGTCTCACTCTTTATACTTCTATATCTTCATAGCGTGTGCGCTATGGTACCTAGACAGCTAGCAAGTTGTACCCAGCATGCCATTTTGCACAGTACTCCACCCAGCACTAGTATATTACACTATGGTATATTGGCACCTCTGGTTTAATCCTAACCCTGGGCTCCACCTGTGTGAAGTATGCATGTCTTCTCTGTGTCTGTGTGGGTTTTCTCCAGGTACTCAAGTTTCCTCTCACATTCCAAAGACGTGTTTTAGGTTAATTGATGTTCCCAAATTGCCCTTCATGTGTAAGTGTATTTGCCCTATGATGGATCGGAGCCTTGTCTGGGGTTGCTTCTGCCTTGAACCTTGTGCCGCCGGCTAGACACCGGCTTTCCTGCACCGCAACCCTGTCTAGGATCAAGTGAATAAAAAAAATAAATGAATGAAAAACCTGGTATAAGTTCAATAAGCAGGTGAAGAATTTAATGGCTTCCAAACAAAAAGTTTCACCTCAAAACAATCATGAAAATTCAACCATTTAGCCTTTATTAGGCCTTGACACAGTCATTTGTTAATTTAAAGGTCTTCGTAATGCAGCTCCTGCATGCAGTAAAGCACCGAGTCCTAAAGCAGGACCTCGGTGAGATCAGCCCGGGGAAAGGGAAATCAGAAAGGGTCGGAGATTTAGGCAGTTACAGCTGATTTGTGTCTCTCACACCAGTACCATCTATAATGCAGTGGCTTTCTGCAGGTTTTCGTTCCAATCGAGCAGAAGTTACACCTGCTACCACTCATCAGCTGTTTTAAAATCAATAGCGACTGAATACAGTAGTGGAATCAGGATGAAAATGAAGACCTGTGACCCTTTGCAGCCGACACAGCACACTTCTGCTCTAACACGAGGAAAGCATCAGCCAGCTACTGGTAGTGAACATAAGTCAGTTCAGTACTGCAGGAATGAGTACTTTTTGCACACTGAGTCTGTACATGTAATGGTAGCTTTAAAAGCACAACAAATGCCACTTTTGTTTCTTGTTATTTCTAGTCACAAACATCTATACTCAGATTTGTGTGAGAAGCATAAATCAAGTCTTATTTGATAAACAACCTGGGTTTAACGGAAAGCAGGGGCAGGAGGGCTGATTTCGAGGCTTTGTCCTCATTTTTTCTTAGATTTGGGCTCCAGGGGCTGTCCAATATCTTTTCCACGCAGCTTCATCCCTGTCAATAAGAAAGGGGAGGAAAACATTGTATAAAAGATTTAAGGATGCAGGTGAATTATATATTACTGTGAAATAAATGTTTAATAATAATAGTCAAACTTTGTTATTCCTCCCACTTATGTAGTAGCATTTTAATTTAAAAAATAAACTATCCAATACTTTTGTGAATACTTTTCTACATAAGAAATAATGCCTATAGGGCTCTCACCCAAATATCAGTAAGCCAGGCTATTTCCAGGAACAATGTAGATAACATACAGATAACAGGAGTTAAACTCTAAATGAGATCATCGTGTTTACTCGATTTCCACCCTGACATTCTACAAGCAGTGTCAACACGCAGATCTGAAAGCCTTACCCAGGGTTCTCTCAAGCTTGCCCATAATCTGGTTGTTTGGGATTGCTTTTCCTGTCTCGTAGTCAGCAATGATCTGAGGCTTCTCATTTATTTTCTGTTAGGCAGAGATCAAAAGAAATTAAACAAAATGCTGTCAAGCAAACAATATAAAAAAAAACCCCTCAGTAAGTCAGACCCAGAGACATTGAATGCAATGTTGTATGAAAACAATGCTTAGAAAGATGTCAGCCTCAGTTCGGAAAGGCCAGAATTTAGCAGTAAACACAGATAGATAAAAGGTTGAACATGTTTAATAGGTGTGTTAGGTAATGGATTCCATTAAATGGTAGCCAAAAACAACATGCAGTACTGTACAAAAGTCTTAGGCCTCCAATAGATTTGATATGCCATTGTTTTAGCAATGGTATAAATTACCATGTATAATAATGTCACAGTCTCTTTATTACATAAAACCAGAAAACTTGTGTGCAGGTTTCTTTTAAGGAAATCAAATCTGAACCTGCTATGGAAACATTTTCTATGGGCTACATTAAGAGGCCTTTACAGTGACCTCACATTTTCTTAATTAAAGAAGGCTAATCGATTAAGATACGCTAAAACATCATTTGAGCACGCCACTGGTCTTTACAGCATTGCTAAAAAACTAACCTAATGATGACTTTTGCACAGTACAGTAGGTTGTTCTAAATCCCAGTTTAAGATTAGGACAGATACGGACATAAAAATGATAAAATTACTGGACTCCAGTCTTAATCCCAAAAGATGGTAAAACTCTGAGATTAAGAAATGCAGAAATTGATGGCAGAAAAATGTTAAGCAGCTCTGATATTAATTGTAAAAACTTTTACACAAACGATTTGAATGGTAATTCAAATGTGAAATTAATTTTACAAGCTTCTAGTTTCCAAATGTGCAGATGAAAACAAAACACAATCACGCATGACTAATAGACTAAAACACACTAAGTAAGTAAGTAAACAGTAGCTCAGACAGCAAACAAACAGGATATGGGGAATAACATAGGGAGTGCCATAAAACCCATCTCTGAAGCCATGTGGCTTCACCACCGACTGCTCCACATGAGTGCACACAGCACAGGGTGAGATTAAGGTGAAGTGGTACAGGTTTTAGACAACTTTCGGGCCTAGAAAAATCACACTAAATCCCCACACAATTGTTGGCACAAGGCAGTATGGGTCCTTGGACTCAGACTACGCGTTTCCAGCCTTCAACTTT
>JAUZSU010011604.1:0-11115 GCA_034780255.1 Parotocinclus maculicauda
TTTAAAAATAAAATTTATTTAATCTACAATTAAATTAAAGTGAATCTGGAAAAAAATTTAATGTACAGAACAATACCTTTGGCTCTTCACCGGAGGGTGAATATGATTGTCGGCGGATCCGCGAAACAAGCAATAAAAAAAGTCTGGCCTAAAGCATATAAGATGCATATGCATACATCTTACACCCACATTTACAGCATTTAGCAAATGTGTTTATCCAGTGCAACTTGCATGGGCCCAAAAGCTGCAGCATGGTAAATATTGGATTTAAACTCACAACATTCTGATTAGTAGATCAGAGCCTTGGCCACTGACCGACAACAGTGATTTAAAGGTAAATAAAACATTATTAATCTTTTAACAGTAAAGATGCAGAAGGTACAATTCAACATATAACTATATTAAATAAAACATATAATTAAACCACTTTCTTACAACTTAAATATAAAGGCTTTAATATAATCTTTCATAGGTCATCAGTGCCAAACAATAGTATTATACTGCGCTTGAGTTCTCTGTGTTATTATTTCTTCTAGAATAATTAAATAAACTAAATTTATAATTTTATAAATTAATAACGTGATTGTCAAATTTTTCGTATTATACTACAGTCCCTCTTACAGTCTATGCGAATAAATGTTAATAGATTAAACTGTATTTTAGTAATATATAACCATATGTTAAACTAAAGTAAACCTTTCAAATAAATAATATGGTCATATATGTCATTTATTATGACCATATGTCATTAAATATTCCCTAATTAAATATTCCCTATTTTTTGTGAGCAGTACATGCCAAATAACTTTTGTTCATATATTTTTTGTATTGGCACGCTGACACACACAAGCTAATCTATTATAGTTTTATTACAACTCCTTACTTAGCACTCCTGACTACCTAACAGGACCTAATCTATCAGGATTTCTGAGAGAACTCTATATAAATGATTGTTTCACAATTAATTCCCTAAAGTTAATCCTAACAATTTAGTTATTGATTTCTAGCCAGCAGAAATAATGCTAGGCTAACAAGTGCTAACATTGCAGTTTCATGTAGCAGCTGTTTAGCTTGTTGTCATGGAGACAGAGAAAACATATCTGTGTAAAAGTTGTGCTTTAAATTTCATTTTATTAGGAGAATAAAAGTAAAGATATTTCCAGACTATGGTAGCGTAAAGAACTATTTCTACTCTGCTACTCTTGTAGATCACTGTAAAATTATATCATATCATATGAAATGGCTTCTGAGTTCATTTCTATATAAACTGGCACACAGTCATAATGAAAAACAGGGTTTGCACGTGCATCATGTGTATGTACATCAACTCTTGACAATGGTGTCGTACTTTCAAGAGTTACTGTAAATATCCAGTCTCTGGAAATGATCGTTCCAAGCCCGTCCTGAGGTGCTGTGGAGGCAAAACAGTACATACACAACTGCACCTTTGAAGTGTGGACAAAATGACATAAGGTCACAGACCTAAAGCAGAGTCTGGTCTCATGGAAATCATATAATGTTTCATTTTAGGCTTGCTTTCTTGGTTTCATCACTCAATTTGGGTGTTTGTTTTACTGCTTGTGTTACATATAGTTCTCAGTCTCAGCCTTTTGTCCCTTCCTTGATTGCTTGGTAATGACCACCTCTTTACTTCTCTAAGTTAGAGGTATACTTATCATACCTCTATATCTGTATGTGTACTGCCTGTCATGTGACACTGAACAATTACATCATATAGAATATTATATAATGTATAGAAATATAATTAGTGCAAAATATTTATTATTGCGTAGCTTTTCCTAGTTTGTTTTGATTTATATTAAACAGCGTTATCAGTACAACCCATAATCTAAACGTTTCATCTTCATTTCATTTGCATCATTATTTAACAGACTTTTTAATGCTGTGTCTTACAGTTAAGTTAAGAAAGCAAACATTAATTAATGCTCAACCTTAATTTGCTTGTCAGAGCTGGGATTTCAACTTACATCCTACAAGTTGTTATTCAAAGCCTGATTAGACCAGTGATCTTCCACTGTGCGAATAACACAGATAATCTCTTCACTAGAACATGAGAACCAACATGTTTTAAGGATAATATTGCTGTTGTCAACAATTTATATCATATTGAGTCATAGGGTGAAGCAGATCAATATGTTGCATTTTTAACTTCACTGCTTTTTTTAATGGCAGCAACGCAGTTGCTTTTTTTTAGTGATTAGCAGCAATCCAGTTAACTAAATAGCAATATCGACAAAAAAAACACCTGGGTAATTTTCACGAGTTAAAAAGTAATTAAAATATATTGAAGTGAACTGTAAAATCATGGTGTTGCCTACCATTTTTAGAGATTAAGCACTCAGACACAGCAACTGTAATGTGTGGACAAACTTAGTCTGCATCCTACACCCAGACCCAGCCCGCATCCCAAGAAGAGCTAAGACCAGGGAGCCCTTGGCTAGGAAAATCACAGACCTGCACATCATCCTACAGTGCCAGTAGTATCAATTGGTCAAATGTTCTGTGGTCAAATGATAATTTTATCAACAAAAGGAAAGAAGGGTTTGGCATTAAAAGAAAGAATAATACATTGAAAAGAAACAGATACCCATTGTTAAGCATGGTGGAGTGTCTGTGGGAATGTTGTTGTGGGGTTCCCTGGAGGCTCATTTACATGGTATCATGGACTTCCTGAAAAACCAGGACATTTTAAATCAATACCTCACTGAAAATTGGTTTACACTGAGTCTTGAAAGACCTTGGGAGAATTAAATAATAATATGCATTGCCACATTGGAAGAACTGTTCAGGAATAGTTTGAAAAACATGACAAAAGTAAAGTGCTAACTTTGCCTACAATAATCAGTCGAGCATCTGTGGGATGTGCTGAATATTCAAGTCTGATGCATGGAGTCCCCGATTGATAATTAACAGGTCTTAAAGGATCTGCTTGTGACGATTTGGTGTCACATGGCACCTTCATAAGTCTTATATACGTCATACACTCGAAAAGTTACTTTTCGATCTTTTACGTTTCATATTTTGCAATCAACAACAACATGTGTCAACAACATTTATGTATGTCTTTTGTGGAATCAATCTCTCTTAGTGCCATATTTGTTAACCAGGAAATTCACCATTTCTGTTTTTTTCCCAGAAAAATGTGTGTTTTAACGAATCTTTTTTTACTAGGTTCTAAAAAAAAATTCTGACTCGTACTTGTTTTCTGCTCGACTTTAAAACACAAACACAATAAATATAAATTTTCAGCAGTTGAGTCTCTGCTAGTAGATTCAAAGTAAAATGACTAAAAATACAGAATTACAAAATTTGACATTTTTTTTAAAGAGATTTATGAATGTTTGGGTGTTTTCCTTTTGGTGAGTTACTCACACTCAGCTTGAGAAAATTCCTAAGTCAACAGTCACTGGAGGAGAAATAGCTTTGATTATATTATAGGCTGCTATACAGACTAATGACATATGCTAAGTTTCTCCTAGTCTTACGTAAAACTCTTACCTAATGATGTCCTATTCATCATGGAAGTATGTCAGGAAAATGTCTGGATCTACGTTCACATAGTGAAAAAGGCAAGAACAACCAGACAGGACACCAGTACATTGTACTGCACATACAGTCACACACTTTAAAAACACTTACACGTGTGGCACATGTAAACCCACATGGACATGGAAAGGACATGCACCTCCACCTGGAATTAAATTAAAGCCCTCCTCTATGTGAGGGGACAGGACTACACACTGAGCCTGATTTGAAGACTAACCAAAGTTAAATAAACTTAAGTTGCTTTACCAGGCATGCTTAGCTAGCTGGGACAGATTTTGCCAACAAAGAGAAAAGGAACAGAACATTTTAAAACCAGTAGTAGATTGATGATGCCAGGGTGGAGGAAGCATATGAAATGCATTTTACCAACTATAATCTCTTAGAGTAAACTTATGTTCAGAAAATGCTTGGGTTTTAATTACATACATCATGTTAATTGCTGTGAATTTAACAACTTCATCATTAGTAATGCCTTACTTGCATATTATACCATACTGGCCTATTAGTGATTAATTATATAAGCTAAAGCACCCAGTACATTCCAATGACAAACAAGTCCTACATATCCTGTCAAGGTTTGTAAAGATATTCTTTATTAAAGGGATGTAGAATGAGGATATCTACTTCTCAGTTTTCACTCTTTGTCAAACCACTCTGAAATAAATTTAGTAGAATGTATATGGGTAAGGAACACAGCAACCAGTGGAAAGGGTGTTTACTCCACAGGGTTTCATATACAGTACGTTGACTGTTACACAACAATGCAAAGCAATAGCTGAACCTAATGATCAGCCTTAGCTGACTTATGATAACACAATGATTCATTGCTCAGTGATCCAGGTTTTGTGATTCTTAAAGTTGTTTGCCTTTGTTGTTTGATACAAAAGGTTTCATAATGACAACTTTATGAATAAATACGAGTTTGCATCACAAAGGTGCTTATTCAGATGTCTCAAAATTGTAATCAATTAGGTTTATTGACATGACTGTAACTGTGGGTACAACACTGCCAAAGCATTGAAAAGACATTTTACATACAAACAACAAAGGATGATTGTGGGTGTATGTGTGTGTCTCTCTCTGTCTGTCTGTCTCTCTGTCTGCCAGTCTCTGTATTTTTCAGAAATAGTAAACAGCAGACCAATTAGACAGCTTTTTATCCAGTAAAGCCATAGCATAATGAAATTGAAATTAGTTTTTAACTTTGTTAATCCCCTTTACCCATCATATTTTACCAATATGATTTAATGATATTTAATGATATTTATATCAGGCGAAAAAAGCTGGTTATGTGACAGAATAAGCTGCTAAGTATTGGAAATAAGAAAGTCAGAAGAGTGTTCCTGTCTATCTTTCTAAGAACCCTTCAAATTTGCCTATGTAATCACAGGACTGAGAGAATTTGATCTTTAGTGATGTTGAATAGTGTGTTTAGTTATGTGGTTAAGTCTTTATATTCCTTTTTACACTCCGTTTTATAGCTTTCATTCTTTTAAACAGCGACTCTATTTATGTCCTTAGTGCTTAATATGCCATAAGATTTTTGTGAGATGCCGTCTGACTGATTTACCATGTGTTCGGTAAAGGAAAAAGCTTTGTCAGGTTGATAATTTGCCAAAGTTTTTTTTTTACAGTGTACTTTTTAAAATAAGATTGAAAAATACAATTAAAAAATATCTGGAACATAATCATGGCTAAGTATGGAGTTAAAGTACACATTTTCCAAGTACTTATACACCTACTTATTAGTCAATTGTGTGCCAGCAATGCGGATATGGATCAGCAGCTGATTCTGTGGACAGAAACACCTTGCTGATGAGAGAAAGGTCAACAGAGAATGGCAAGACTAATTTGGGCTAACATAGAGCATATGGTAACCCAGATATTCGCTCTGTACAGCAGAACAGCAACTCAAAAGCATGCCAAACCCTAAAGCAGGTGGGCTACAGAAGTGTGAGTGCACTTGATGAGTGTATGAGACTGTAATAAGACAGTATCTGTATATAGGGTTTCTATGGCTGAACAGTGACATTATCGCTATTATCTCTACACAATATCCCATGTTGGCTAATGGGTACATTCACACCACAAATGGACTGCATAGATAATGATTGACAGCTGACTGTGGAATTAGCAGTTGTTTGATGCCTGGACAATGTGATTATCACTAATCTGATGTGCCAGCTATTCTGGGACTATTTATGATGGACCCCTTCTTATCGTAATTATACAATATACAATGACATTCTAGAGTTTTGAGCTTGATATAATTAAATTAAAGTAAATTAGATCAAAACTGACAAGCTTGAAAGCTGAAAAGATCAAGGCAAAAGACAACACAAACTGTACTGAATTGAGTATCATAGTGGCTTCCACTAAAACCACAGGTGAGAACTGAGGGGGCAGGGCCTTACCTTAACCATCCAACTAAGCAACTATTGGGAAAGAGGAGGAGGAGCAGCAGATAGAATAGGGATCGGCACAGGTGGTATATACAGGCTTCAGACCGATTGAATGAGTTTATTAAAGAGACATAGAAAGAGGCTGTGGGAAGAAATGGTAGAGTAAATGTAATAGTCTCATATTTGACCAAAACACTTCCAAGGTCAGACAGGGCAAGTACATGCTGGTAATTAGACAAGGATCTAGGAGGTAGACAAGGATCATAAACTAAGAACATAGGACAAAACAGACTAAAGCACAATCGAACTAATTAAACGATTCCAAAATGTCATTTTTACCACGATTCGGCCTTTTCTTCACCGTTCTGCTAGTATTCTGGGTACCCTGTTTGGATGGAATATTACAGAACAGGAGCAGCAGTGGGCAATCCAGCACTAGCACAGAAGGAGCGGAACAAACTGGCAATGCTTCCACGGTCACAACACTGCCGATCGTCACTTGGAAATGGCATCATATTGAAACACCATACTTGGTTGCCCTTTGGGTCCTTGTCTGCTGGCTTTGTAAACTAGGTAAGCCACCACACCAGACTGATGATTTTTTTTGTTAATTAATTATTTTTTAAGAGTAGTTCTAAACCTGTGGCCTACGACAGAGGGAATTCTGGCCCTCAGTTCTACGCAATAGGCCTATTATTAGTTTACAATAATGCATGTGTATCCACTGTTGTTGCTCAAAAAATGTTGGTAATCATGCAGTCTGATGTGATAATCTGTCTAAGGATTAACCGACTAAACAACCAGAACAATCAGTTACCTTAATAACACTTAGCTCATTCCTAATGTGGCATTATCTTGACGGTACCTGAATGATTATATAACAGACAGATACATTAGGTAACATGACATATTTGGCTAAATTATTGATATCTGAAATTAAAGTCAAGCGTGAAGGAAATTTGATTAAACTTCACTGCTTTACCACATATTCTCTACACTGCTCTACAATTTGTACTCAGTGAAAAAGTCATTCATAAAGTCAGTTAATATGATTTAAGGTTCATGCAGAATCATTAGTCATGAAAGCAGCATTGTGTCAATTGTTGTCAACCTCTTCAAATACTGCATACATTCATTCATATTTTCATCCACTTACAGCACAGAATAACTGCATGTCCTGTACACAAAGTAGTTTTAAGAGATGTGCAGCACACCTTTTATTATTCTGTTAATGTCTAATATTAAGCAGGCACCATAACATGTTTATGGACCAGAGAAAGAGATGTGTATGTGTCAGCATAACTGCTGTATAAAAGTAACTTTTTTAATTCAAGTATTTTTTTATGAAGAACAAACTGTGCAAGCAGCATCTTAAACTGGCTGTATCTATGAGCCATTTACAGTTTGCTCAACAAATGGTTTGCATGCCCTGTAAGTTTTCAGTGAAGAAGGTGTATAAACTAGTTAATTGATTTATGAACAATAATTATAATATGCTTTTCAGGAGATGTTGATTACATGAGATGGACCAACTGGTCAAAAAGTCTGGTGTTGACCCTTTTGCAGAATTATTAAAGGTCAAGAGGATTGGCAAACACTTTGATAACAAGTCAGTCAAACTTTATACAGAAATGTCAGAAAAAAGGGGGGGTGGATTTACAAGGAAATTAATTTCACTTCCAAAATGGGAAACACAAACTTTGAACTGCTATAACTGATTTTGTCCACAATTAATAACATCATAAATATCCAATCTAATTTTATGAGCAGTGTAAATGCCTCATTATTAATCTAGGTTTACTGGTATTCCAAGGACATGCAAACTTTAACACGCCACTTTATGTAATAGGTGTCTCACCTAATAAGCCATTTTGGCAACATTACCAGAGCCATTCTCTGCCATCCACAGATCAATTTTATGAGTTGCAAAAATGCACACAAGCTTTCTTAAATCTCAGAATAAGTTCACACGTTTAACATTTCACATTTAAGGCAGTAGTTGCACAATGCACAAGATGGAATAGTTTACGTTGTTATATGAAGTGTGTGAAACTTGCCAAAGTTGCCATTGGTCTTGCTACACAAGATCTTTACAGATCTTTTCATACATTTATCACAAACCTTGCTATTTCCTTCAAGTAATGTTAATGTTTAATCTTTGTAATACACTGCCTGGCCAAAAAAGTTGACATTTTGATTCAAATAAGCAACTACTAATGCGTATGTGTCATCAAAGACCTGGCTTAATAGCTGTTAAAATAATTATTAGTACTTGAAGGATAGTGGTATACTGTCAACTTGATGAAAGAAGTGTGGCTAGAACACATTCTTGAATGATCTCACCTGTAAAAAACAGAACTAAGTGGGACTCATGGTTGTGTTTAATACTAAAAGTAAGAGCATTACCAGTTAATGAGATTATTCAGAAAAAAAATATTTAATTTGCTGGAGGACATACAAATTGGCCTCTCAAGACTCTCGAACTTAATGTTGTCAGGTGAGTGAAGATTTACTTTCTTCCAGAGTGTTAAGCACCAGGGTAAGAAGGAAAGCACATGAAGTAACATACACATCATGCATAGAGCAATATATACATGTTTGTCAAGACTCAGTAACGTTATGTGTCAATACAACAGTCAGCTCAAAACCTGAATGTGCTGAATGACCAGGTCCATCTATCCATTATCTTCCGCTTAATTTACATGGGGTCGTGGGCCAGCGGGCGCAAGGGCAGGAACAACCCTAGACAAGGCACCAATGAATCATAAGGCACACACACACACAGTCACACACTGAGGACCATTAAAGAGACACCAATTAACCTAACATGCACTAAGTCCCACACTAAGGACCACTTTAAAGACACCAATTAACCCAACACGCATGTCTTTTATATATATAAATATATATATATGAATTTGACTATGAGGGGTGCAACAGTGCTGTGTGAAATTGGCCATCTTTCTGGGTGTCGGTTGTTTTCATCATGTCTAACAACTAACAGCTATGTCTGTGGCTATGATTCGGCAGCTGTGTTCCCCGGACATCAGAATCAATTCCATCTTTAGTTACCTGTGAAGAACAACGAAAGTTTTGAAATTTCTGTGTTGATAACTTTTGAACCACAAGATATATTGCAAAGAAATATTGATGATGGCAATCAATTTCTGAGACAATTCTGGTCTTCTTTTCTTCTTTAAGGTAATCAAACTTTTATAATTTACACGATGGAGGCACAATTCAATCTTTTAAAATCACCTTTTTGGAAAACGTACAATATTTGCTATTTTGTAAGACTGAAACGTACTGGATATTAACTAGCCCCTGATTGTTGCCTCAGGAATACCTGGGCAACCTCTGGAAATAATAATGTACACACATATACTAAAAATTGGCTTATGCAATGGGTACATTTCAGATTTAGTAAAATGTCTACAAACCGTGACTGAAGACACATGCAGCATTGGAATATTGACAGTAAACCCGCATGATTAACGTGTAAACAGTCAATATCTTTTCATGTCATTTGTAAGTCATGGGCAACAAGACTCACAAAATAAATGAAGTATGACTGGAAATGTTAGCATTATTAACATGTTTTGCCAAGCCGTTGTAAATTTGACACCAATGTAGGTTACAGTTAGAGAGTTAATGTGTTCATTTACTGGTACATTCCCTTAGCCATACCCTGTAAGCCATTTGTACACTTAACAACCCAGTGCTTCCAAACAGAGCCAGGAAACGTCACTCTGTATGGAGTAAACTAATGCATGATGTGACGTTCCCCTTTTTTTTTCTATCCTGTAGTTTTTCTTCCAGTGACTACTCTGACCATAATAATACCAACATAGGGAAATAACCTGAGTTAATAATGGATGATTGAACTAACTAATGGCTCACTTATGTGATTGTCTGCCCTTGAAGCAGTAAGTTGAAACGTCATGTATCGTATAGCACTGTTGGGGCAGCACTGTTTCCACTCTCATTTATTAATACATATATTAACATGTATAAGTAATTAGCTGCCGTTAGCTGTTTTTTGTTATATGATTTGAATTTGCTTAGTCATTTAATTAAAGTAATCTTGTTCAGATTATTACAGTTGAAAACTATTTTTTCATCTTGTGCTCTTAAGAAAATTAACAGGATCTACTACATTTCATATACATCAAAACCCCAAATATCCTCTTGAGCTACCAAGCCAGTTGGCTAAATGTTTATAAATCTTGTTGGCCCACTTTGTAGACATTAATGGAACGTCAGTACCAAGAGTCTTGATTTGTATCGCCATACTCTCAGAGTTTTAATATAACCAAACCTGTCAATATTGTTTACTGTTAATGGTTTTAACTCTCTTAACCTGAATGACATAAGTTCTAGAAATATACCATAACAGCAAAGATTTTACAAACTGGATACTATAGCAACATTCAGAACACTGTATACATTTCAGACTTTGAGAGTAGGGTGTAGATCATTTTACATCTAGGATTAACCCTAACTCTTTACTTTCGCATGCTACCCACCTTGAATACATCCTGAAATGAGAAATTGCTGTAAATATGTCACATTTCACACCGGAAAATTCACTAACAGATATTGTGAAAGGAAAGTCAATCATTAAAATGTAACTTTTCAGAGGAAGAGACAATGTCTTCCTTTTCCTGAAAGTCTGCTAAGCAATTTGTCACAAAAATGTTGAGATCAAGGTTATTCTTGGCCCTGATAACCTGTTTTGACTTAGTGTTTGATATTCGTGGTAAGTATTTTACATGAAAACTCAGTTCTTGTAAACAAAAATGCATTGCTTACTGGGAGCATAGTTCAAAAGAACAAGACTTGGTTTGTTTGATAAGACATGAAAGAGCAGTGGTAAAATTACTTCAGTGGTGTTGTAGTCAATCAGAGATACATAAAATTGACTGGGTGCTTCACAGACACAGTGGGCCATGATTGTCTTCCTGCCACGCTGGTAAAAATTATAGAATCATCACACTAAAAGGATGTTTGTCCTGCTTGTGTTAATCACTTCGTGTTAGGGAAAAAAGCTTTTGATTATCAACCAAAATTTCACACTTAAACCATTGTTGCAGCTACTCCTTTAGATTGTATGACTGTTTGAACCTCACTAATAAAAATAATATTC
>JAUZSU010011615.1:0-22764 GCA_034780255.1 Parotocinclus maculicauda
ATAATATAAATAATACATTTCTGGATTCTCTATAGATAAACAGAGGTAGTAGAATGGATTGTATTAAACAGCCCAGTGACTCTCAGTATGACACATTTATAGATTTCTGCCTATAACAAGTCAGTTCGTCAACTTTCTGCCCTGCTGCCACTGCATACACTCTTTAGAGACAGCGAGGTTTGCAATAAGTTTGGATAACTCCCTACTAAAGACTCGTAGTAGTATAGTAGTATTTGGATATCCACAAACTTGGGTCTACATGGTGTATCTCAAAAGACTTGTAACAAGAATTGTAGACACGCTGTCTCTAAGTGCTTTTGTTTATACTTTATCATTTTTTACAATGCCATATTATGGTAACTAGTGACATAAGAATGTCACCACATTTCACGGGTAAACACTGTTGCCACATGCTGTCAAATAATTTGGCAGCCATGGTAAACGAGTTCATTAAAAAGATACACATACAAACGGCACAATAGTGATACAATCTGCTAGTTCACCACCAGAATGTCACAGGTTCTACCAGGGCGTCATGTAGGCATGAACAGAAGGTGTGAGGATGGAAAACTGGACAGGAGAATAATCCCCAGGTGTTGTAAAGCAATCCCCACACAGCCTAGCACAGCCTAGCCATGCCTCAGTGCACATACTTTCCTGCATCCAGTGAATTCCAGGAGAGGCTACAGACCCTGACCCTGATATATAAAGAAAGCTTTCAAATATAGAATAATGCTTAGTTAGTATATACTATATAATTATACTTTTTAAACAGGTGAAAAATGTCTGGGCCAAAACCACGTGTGATTGCTCTTACCAAGCATGAGGGTCACAGCTTTGGCTTTTTCTTGAGGATCGAAGAGGGAGAGGAAGGTCATTTGATTCGAGCCTTGGAGCCCGGTGGTCCTGCTGAACTAGCGGGACTCAAGGATGGAGATCGGATCATAAGGGTCAATGGAACCTTTGTAGACAACATGGATCATAGCCAGGTACGAAAATAACTGCAAAACTCTAACCAGATATTAAACTAATGGTCTTCCATAAAATCTATAAGGTTTCATCACTGGATTAATGCAATTTAATTAAACTATAAAGCATATATCAACAAATTAATCTTTCCGTCAGGTTGCAAATCTGGTGAAAAAAAGTGGGGCAAGTGTTGCTTTTCATGTTCTGGGAGAGGAGGCATACACACAGGCTAAAAAGAATGGCATAAATCTTGCAGAACCACAGTCCCCCCAGAGCCAGCCCACCATGAATGGACTGTCTACATCAGCACCTAAACTGAAACTCTGCTACCTTCAGAAGTCCAACAGTGGCTATGGCTTCTCTGTCAAATCTATTAAAGGTGAAAAGAGCTTTGGGACCCGTTCTTTATACCTTGACAAAGTGATCACTGAGCACTGTGATCTATAATTTAAGGATTTCTCTCTGTATTTCCAGGCGAAGAGGGTATTTTCATGGTGAATGTAACCACTGGAGGCATTGCTGAAAAGGCAGGAGTGAAGGAAGGGGATCATCTAGTGGAGATCAATGGACAAAATGTGGAGAGTGCTAAGCATGACCAAGTTGTGCAAAAAGTAGGCTAAGTTTAATGCAAAAAAACAGCTGATATCTGTCTTACTACATTCTTATGTCATTGTTATTTTTTTTTTAACATTTTTCTGATTAGGTCAAAGATTCTGGAAACAGTGTGATGTTTTTACTGGCGGATGAGGAGACGAAGAAATACTACAAAAATAAGCATATCAAAATGGGAGTTGGTCTGGCAACAGTAAAATACTTACCAAAACAGCCCCGCATTGCTGAACTCAACAAGGGACCAAATGGTTATGGTTACTTCCTAAGGGAATACCCTAAAATACAAGGTAGATATTTGAATATACATTTACAGTACCATTTTACATTAAAAGCTGTTGTTAAAATAGCAAGAATGTGTACATAAATACAAGTACATATAAGTACCGTTTAACGACCATCTGATCAAAGTCCATTCACTTTAACCTCACAAGGCAGTAAAGATACACATGCTAAACCTTGTTTTATTTCACCAGCTGTTTACCGCTGAAACATCCAGAATAAAAAAAATGAATCAATGTTTAAAAATGTATTTATACTGTTATTATTATTATAGACTGCTTTGACTTCTTACTACTAATGCTGGGTTAGAATTACTGACTTTTAAAGGTTTAAAATGATTAAAAAGGTGCTATGCATGCTTGTTCTGGAAATTATTGTTTCTTCATGCTTACTCATTCCCTCTTGGTTGTGTGCTGCCAGTGTGTATAGTTTGTATTTCATTGTGTGCATTTATATTTTGGTTCTAGTTAATGTGTGCATGAAAATTTAGAACTGTGGTGTTGTGTATTTCCTGAAAAAAGTAATATGTGTAACAGTATAGGTTTTTCAGATATTTTGTGGATGGTAGAGTTACATTTCTATTTCCAGATGTATTTCTGATGCATTTTGTATTGCACACAGATTTTATCTTGTGAAAATACTCTTTATATTTACATTACAGCAACATAAAAAGACTATGAGACTACGATAATGGCTGATCACTGGCCATTTTGATCAACGGCCTGTTTCACAGAACAAAATGTGGTTGTTAAATTGAGAGGTACCTGTAGTAAAGTCTGTTCATGCAAAACGTTTATCTGAAACATGAATTAGCCAAAAAATGATTAATTAAAGCAACATCTCAATTTGATGATAACAAACAGAATATTTGCAAACTGATTGCAGGTGCCACGAGCATATATATTATCATAAAATATATATTATAAATATATATTATCATAAAAAACTTATTTCCTAGTCTTAACACTTTAGATAATCATTTACATTGTTGCAGGGAATAGTGGATGCCAAATTATCATTTTGGAAGAAATATTTTGTTTGTTTTTCAGCACGACTTAGCTATTACCAAATACTCTTAAAGTTTTAACAAGTAAAGTGGCCAAAGCCTTCAAATGGTACAGTATAACTGGCTCTTATGAAGATCACCTCAGGAAATGAAAGTCTGTGTAGCCTCTGCTGCATACAACAAGCATATCCGTTATTATCCCAAGAATTCACCAGTACACAGCACCACAGATAACAGCTAAAATAAATCCCTCATAGCTCTCTACTAATAATGTATTACTTTATTGGATAGGATTTTCCATTGACATCCACTGACACACAGCATTATAGTATTATGTCAATGGAAAATCCTCACAATGACAGAAAAACAAATGTATAAGTATTTACAATTGCTAAAAGGCCCATAAGGCAATAAAGTAATACATTAATAGTAGAGATTTATGAGGATTTTATTTTATTTTAGTTATCTGTGGTGATGTGTACTATAGGTTAGCAAATGAATCGTATGCCTACACCTAATCCTAACCTTAATCTCAGTAACATATAAAAACTTCCTACATTCACTAATGTAAATAAACACATTCAGGACAAATAAGCAGCACATGTGGTTAGATGTATAATCAAGCAAGACCCTACGTCATGGACAGAGCCAGAGGGAGTAGCAATCACTTCCATTTTTGCTGAAATGTTTATTTGGGGGTGTCTGGGTTTTTATTTATCCAGTGTACTTTGATTTGGAATCATGCATGGTGCATGGTCACAGAGTGTTTATAGCTAATGGACACCAAATACCAGTCCACATGGGGTCAGAAAGTATACGTTAGGGTTTAAACACACTGACATTGATATTAAATACAGATGTATTTTTACTTTTATTTTGACTGCACTATATACATGCTTAGATGACTTTATGCCCATTAGGTCACTATATTGGGGAAATTGACAGTGGAAGCCCTGCAGAGAAAGGGGGGCTGAAGGAGAGGGATCGTCTGGTGGCCGTGGAGGGAGAGGAGCTCTGTAACTACACCCATGATGAAGTGGTGGGCAAAATTCGACAGCTTGGAAACAAATGCTGCCTCCTGGTGGTTGATGAGGAAACGGAGAAGATATACAAAGTGGTGAGTGTATTTTCCAATATATATATTCCAATATTTCAATTATGGACCTAGCTTTCATAACACATCTAATCAAATCTAAATATCTGGGGTTCCACCCAACGTGCTACTTTGTTTAAGCAATAAAATAGGTGGTGCATAGTTTAGTTTATGTGTTGCTGTTCTTTAACGATTGTACAAATGACAACTAGCACAGAAAGATGTGCAAATGATTTAAAGATGCAGCCACTTTGGACCAATGAAAGCAAAGTATTGAGAGTGGTGTACAAAGGCTGTCAAGAAATTAAGCATGAACCAGGTATAAATGGTGGGCAAAAAGACATAAAGGGAGTCAGGGAGTTTTTCCTTGCCACTGTTGCTGCTTTGAGACAATGCTTCAATATAAAAAAGACTTGACATATAAATAATCTTCAGATTTTCTCTTAAAATGGTTACATTTTAATAGTGGACAACCTATTGCACAATTATTGTTTCGCAGCCAGGATGGTGCAGGTGGGACTAGCCTTTGTAACAAGCAGGAACTTTACTGATATAAGTGCCCATGTAAAATGTTGCTGTGCTCCAGTAAAAACATTGTGGTAAAAAGCCAATATTATACTGGATTGCTAAGCTACAGGGTATGGCATGCAAATTCACCACATGCACATACATTTCCCATAATGCCACTGCATCTTTAACGGTTTCAGTCGAACCTCAGTAAACATTTCAAATAAAGTTAGCCATGCTGGAAACGAGAAAATGATAACTCATATCTGTATGCTTTTGATAGACACATATAACTTGAATAACCTAACAAAACCATATATTAGACCATTAAAGCAAAGACTTTCGTTAAGCTAGCAAATGCATCAGCTACATTAGTAACATTACATTAGCAAATAAAATAAATGCAATGAATAAGAATTGTTTAGTATGCATTTATTCTTGATTTCTTATCCATGGTAGAGAATTGTCCAATTTGGTGTTAAATCACTTAATCTATTTACTGTTTATCAGGCTTACATTTTTGTGCCCCAAATAGAGGGGTACAGTTATGCCTCTCTAAAGTGTGCCTTGATCCCAGGAAAAAATGTACAATTTCACAGTAGAACCATGAAGTGGCCAAATTCCCATAAAAAATTTGTAGTAGAACTGTGAACTTAATGGTCAAACTGTGAAAGTTCACATTAAAACTGTGATTTAAAGTTTTACTATGAAATCTCACAGTATATTATTTCCTGGGATACAAGTTGCCCAGAAATGCCCCTATAAAATGTAATGCCAGTTATCATAGGTTTGAAAGATTGAAGAGAGCTGAAAACAGACCTGAAAGGGTATATCACACATTAGTATTAGTATGTTTCTTAGGGAGGAAACTGGATTTTATTTATTTATTCATTTATTTTTTAGAAAAATGAGACTCAGCAAGACATTAAAAATGTAAAAAAAAATGTTAAAGAAAAGTAAAAAAAATAGGTTTAATGAATTTAGTGCCTGAGCTCGAATGTATTTTATCAGGTTTTCATTCCAACAAACACAGTCTTTGTGCAAATTGCTGGACATACATGAAATCCCCTGGTATATAGATGTGCTTTTAATACTTAAAACTGCATTAATGCTTGGTAGTTTTTTTTATTATTATATAGTAATTCATTTGCTATACATTCATTTATTTATTTTCCCACCAACTGTAGGTGTGATTTCACAGACACACATGCCTTTGTCTCACTATCCTGGTGGGAACTTTCCAATTACATAATGATTACTGTAGTTAATTCCTGCTACATCTAACCCTAACCTCAACCTCAATAACCTAATTAAGATCTTTTTGACACTATTTATTTATCAAAAGAAAGTTGCAGTCTCCGTAAAAAAGTAGTTTTCTATGTGGGGACCAGCAAAATGTCCACATACGGTAAAAAACTCAGATATTTCTATCAACTTGGCATTAGGGAAGTAAATGAATTACCTGTGTGCCATTTGTATTATTATTAAATGGCATCAAGTCGAGTTCCTGGTGACCATATGAGTAGTGTTTCTCCAGTTGTTTTCTTTGCCCTTTTAAATGTCTTTTTGTTTAAAAACAAATGTGTTGCTTGTCATGTGTGGCTTGTATGTCATTGCCTTATTGTTAATTCATGCGTAAATCATTTCTTGCTGTCCTCTCACAGGGTGGTATCTCTCCTTTATTATATTGGGAGGAAATGAAGCCAACTCAGCCCAGCCAGCCTGAACCTTGTGCAACCCCAACCCCAGTTCCAGTTGCAGTCCCAGTCCCAGTCCCAGTCTCAGTTCCCGTTCCAGCCAAGCCTGAAGCAGCAAATAAAGTTTATAAACCCAAACTCTGTCACCTGGAGAAGACCTCTGCAGGATTCGGCTTCCACCTCAATGGCATCCAAGGAGTCCATGGGCAGTATATCAAAGAGGTTGGAAAAAGTCTTCTGTTAACAATCACAGTTTAGGTTGGATCACTAATTACTCGTCTCATACATTTATACAGTATTTGCTTTGGAAAGCTCTAGATCAGTGGTTCAACTGAGGCACCACAGTGGCCTAAAGCAAGTCATTCCATATGTACTATATGTGAATTACTCTATAATAATAATTGAGAACTGCCCCTTTTGAAACCATGCACTTTCCGACATGTTAACAGGTAGTGAAAGGGGGAGCAGCAGACCTTGCTGGATTGGAGGATGAAGACATGGTGGTGGAGGTTAATGGCATGAATGTGGAGCAGGGCACACATGAGGAGGTAGTGCAACTGATCCGCAGCAGCGGTGACACCCTGGATATCCTGGTAGCAGAAAGGGAGGCCTATGATTACTTCAAAGCTAAGGGAGTTGCAATCACAGCTGACCTAGCTAGAGAGCAAACGCCTGTTGCTACGCCTCGGGAAAGGGTTAGGAGTACTTATCTGTTATTACGGAAAACTATTCTGAACTACTCACAAATATATAATTTGACCATGGTTTCTTGTTCTTTGTTTTAGACTCCCTCCGTATCATCTTCGTCCTCATCCTCATCCTCATCCTCATCCAATGCAGACAGTTTGGATGAGAAGCTTTGAGAAAGTACATCTGTTCAGCTACTGGATGGTATTTATATGTCAATTTGCACAATGAAATTAAATGCCTTTAAAATAGGATGTCAGTAATTACATCCAGAAAGACACAATGTCAATTCAGACAGTGGAAAGAGAACAACTGTAAACCTAAGATGTATGCTTTGTCATCTAATTATCATTATGGACAAAATCCCAGGAAATATTGTGATATCATGTTCCCGCATTTATTGCACACAGTGTGTGGAGCACACAACCTGGCTTTAAGGAATCGCTGGAACTCAAAACCTGGGTTCTATAAGCGCAAGAGTATCCTGTTGTCAACGAAAATGTAATACATGCCATTGAAATAATAATTACTGTTAACGCAAGATGTGTAACACAAAACGTTTGACAGGCATAATTTTGATACATGTACACCTGAGTGCATTTCATATTCACAGTCGACACAGAAATTATTTTCTGGTCTTTCTGGATTTCATAAGTATATTTTAATAGTAAAAATAACTGGTTGGATGACATTGAATCAAGTTTCTGTCAAATTTGACTTTAATGGCTGTTTTAAAATGTAAAACAAACAATAACAGGCTGGACATAATAGTGCATTGACAAATTTTATGTCTGTTTTTGCACAACTGCTACCTTATGTTATTTCATATTGTAAAAAAAAAACCAATTGGGCACTATCTAGTTAAAACTGCTTATGCATAAACAAATCTACAGTGTTACTGGTGTATTACACAAGCAAGTTATGTTGGCGTCTGCAAGAAAATACAGGCCAATTTTTATCGTGCATGCTTCCTCACTACTGAAAGCGTGAAAATAAAATTTGACAAATTTATCTGTAAATTATTCATTCAATCTGAAATGAGTTGGTGCTTTTTCTTTAAATTACATTAGCTGGATTATGACAATAAACTGTAATTAAAAATTCACATACTCAGTCTGTGTCATTGTGGAAAATGCACGTTGTCCTGAGAATTTATTTATCAGTTTATTTATCACTCATTTGTAATCTCATTTTTGGTCAGGGCTAGACAAATCATTACAACTCAATTAAACTGTCTACAGTGTTTCCTCAGTGGCACAATTGTTTGTGCAGAAAAATTAGGACGATGTAATTTGTACTAGTTACAATCTGTAATGGTTGCCTCTTGGAATTGTAAGAATGGAGTTATTAATACAGGCAGGGCTGACAGAAATCTACAATCTTTTTTTTTTAAAGCACTTGTAAAGGTTATGTAAAGGTTAGCACAGAATGTAAAGGTTATTACAGGTTTAAAGCTTGGTCTAGTTTGTTAATAAAGTAACCCATCACAAAGCTGCATTGATACATTTATCAATCTAAGAGAAACAGGTCCTACAGACAGTCTTCCTTTAGTTGATGTCTCTTGAAGTTCCACAGGTTAAAGAGAATCATTATACAGAAATAAGGTAGCATCAAACCAATTACATCAGTAAGAAATGTATGAGCCTGTATAAATGAATAGGGTGGTATTTTTCTCTGGTTGATGAACTGAACAATTTGGTAACCACCAAAATTTAACATTTAGCTGATACTATTAATCAAAGTGGCTTACATTTAGACTGAATAAGTAAATAAGTATTAATGATCTTGCCCAACAGTAGCAGCTTGACAGAGTCAGGATTGACTCATTTTTGTACATATATGTTTACATATAGCCTTCCAATTAGTAGCTGAAAGCCTTAACCAATGAGCCACCCTGTCCATATCAGCCTACTAAGTCACAATTTGGAAAATGACAAACACTTTTTCCTGCATACATTACTGTGCAAAAGTCTGCACTATTAACAAAAAACCTATACATTATAGGCTTCTATAGGCTAGAGTGGCAAATATTTAGTACGACCTCCCCTCAATGGGATGCCAAGTCGACCCTTTTATAATCCAAAGAAGCTTGAGTAAGGATGATATTTTTGGAGGGTTGCAGACAATAAATCATTTTTTGGAAGAGAAATAGGGTGAAAAGGCTAAGATATGAAAACGTTCTTAAAGATTTGATTAAAGAACAGTGGGAAAGAGTATTATGGAAAGATGAATCCAAGTTTGGGTCCAAACTTGTCAGCAATGTATGTTATATATGGTCAACATACCATTGCTAAAACAACTAATATAAGACTTTTGCACAGTACTGTACATTATCTGCTTGTCCATCTTCCAATGATTTGTCCATGCCATATAGGCCTATCCATTCTACTATAATTTGTTTTAGCCCATTGTTTTCAACCCAAACGACCGTATCTCTGAGGCCTGCCTGATTCAGGAGGGTCAGTCCAAACAGTACTGAAAGATGCCATTGGAAATGTTGCTTTCAAATAAAATGAAAGACTTCAGTTCATCTCCCTCTCATAAGGTTGTTCAGTAGGTCAGAGGGACATGTGCTTCTCAGGTGCCTGTTTGTGTGCAAGGTAGAGGAAGAGGATGCTGGAGAGGGCACTGACAAGGAAGATCACATCAAACCACCTATGGTAGAAGTTGAACTGCAGCTCCCCCAGCACCTCTGTGACAATGGTGCGATACTCCAGAGGCATGCTCATGCGCATGAGCAACACAGAAGACACAAAATACATCCCCTGCAAACATGCATGGAATCATGTTAATGAGACTTAATTTAATGCATACCAAACACAACAATGTGTTCTGTAATGTCATAAACATTTTACCATTATCTGGGCCAGGACAAGCACGATGACGTTAGATGACTTGCTGCTAGAGATTGCGTAGAAAAACTGAAAACAGAAGAGATGACCAGTTGTTTAACGTCCATAAAGTGTACACATGGGAACTGTCACATGTCTTCACATGTAAATAGCAGTATCAATAATGGGGACACAAATGGGTGTTAGCACATTCTGTATGGAAACATGACACCAAGTAGATGGGACATGCAGTGCTCTAAGAAGCTAACACAGTAGGTGCAGAACGTAGGAATAATAATTAAAATTGCAAAACATTATCGCCCATTGAAAACTTTTTATTTGTTCTTTCCTGGTCAGTGTCACAGGCTCTCTGGAGATCACAGGTCACTGGTGTAAATGTCCTCTAGAATGCCAGTCAAGTCAGATTTATTTATACTAATTAAAAAACATCCACCAAGAAGGAGTTGAATCAATTGAAACTTGTGTGAATGTAATAATAATATATACACACGTGAAAGGCGGATCTAGTACCCTGTTACACCACCAATATCCTGAATACAAGATGAAATATGCTTTAATACGGAGTGACAAGTTTCACTTGGTGTCTTATGACACATTTGCCCACAGTTGTTGCAGCTGGGCCCAGAGGTCCTGCACATATGCAGGTTGCCGAAGCTGGCATCCCAGCCGTTTCCATAAGTGCTTAATTGCTGATAGATCTGGCAACCAGGCAGGCCAATGAAGTGTTTCAAGCTGGCAGAGACATTCATGAGAAACGTGCTGGTTAAGCATTATCCTGTTGAAAAATGCCACTTGGTTGACCTGCACTGACATGCTCTGAGAGCCTTTTTATAAGACAGCGAGAGAAGCACTTTTGCACCGTCTGACATTTCTATATGGGTGTTATTTTTGTTAATGAGTGTTTTAGAGCCTCCTACAACTGAGTATTGTCACAAAGCAACTGTACTTTAAAGCAAATATAAACACAAAAGGTAAAATATATGCAAATTTACCTTAGTGAGCGTGATTAACAGGCCACGAATGGAGGTGACGATGATGATTCCCACCAGAATGAAAGAAATGTGCTGAGACCAGAACTTCACCTGTGAATATTAATTTGGAAGACTCAGTGGTGTTTCAGTGATTTTTGTACGTTTTGTGAATGTGCATGTGTAACTTGAGTCCAGAAACAAACAGGGCTTGATCATCGTGTCTATAATCCTTGTTGGTAAAGTCAGCCAGGAAAACTTGCACATCTAGATTATTCTCCATAATGTAGTTACTAGCTAAGCTTGTGTTGACCTATTTCACATTCAACAGAATGTTTTCTTATGTTTAACTGCTGCTGGTTTCTGGAAACCAGAAAAAAATAAGCCACTTCCAAAAGAACCCAGCCTCTTAACCTTAAAGACATACTATTTGAAAACTACCAATATGAATACAACAAGTCAAGCTGACCAGTCATTAGTGAGGCTGCTTATCAATATTGTTGAAGTTGTTTATATTATAGTAAATATTCTTACAGTAATTTATGAACACTTACAATATATACTGCTCACCAAAAAATGAAGGGATTCTTCAAAACGAAATATCCCCTAATTTTTGTGAGCAGTGTATTTCAACTCCCACTATCCAACTGTCCATTACAGCAGTACTTTAACCTGTAAGACAAACCACTAGATCTTACTAATGAAATTAGTTTTGAAAATTCAATCTGAGTAATCTAATTAATTTTGACTAAGTATGTACTGGCATTGTGTATTGTCTCTACTCTACTTAGCTCTAGACTGTATCCTCCTCTTATCCTCCACTCACCTCTTATCAGTGAATAACCTAAACATTTGGTCTATTTTGTTTAAGCACTTGCACTACAGATAAGCAGTAAACTTTATATAATATTCTTAGGATGTCCAACAATTATGTGCAGATCTATACATCGCATCAGTACAGGAGAACACTGTTACAGTATTTTCTGTTTCAGAAACCAAACATGCAGATAAAGTTCATTTCTAATTATGTCTGTTTATATGGAACACACATTTGCTGAACGGTCATTCCATTTAGAAAGTTTAAGCCAATCATTATCCACCTGATCAGTGATTTACTTTATTCCTTTCTTTTTTTTGGAGATGTTTCTCCCTATTTTGGTCTTACAATTGCCTCCCACCCACCCATTCCCACTGCATGTTGCCCTGCCTTTTTCACTACAGCATTCCCACACAGAGGAATGTGTTACCTCTGCAATATCTATGCCACCTTTAAGAGTGTCTTGCCTGACCGATGCAAGCTAGTCCTCATCTGACCTTCTTATCCTCAGACAACTGTCTATGTGGGGCACCTGGCCAAATCATAATTTGGGCTAGTCCAACCCTAGTGCTGTTTATTTCCGAATTCATTCAAACATATTATTTAAGCATTCCATTATTTTATTAACAGTTACACATGAGGGATGTGTTGATTGTTTCCAAATATACTGCTCACAAAAAGTAGGGGATATTTTAAAATAGTGTCAAAAGCAGTGTATACTAAGTAGGTCGAGAGGCTGACAATGTTTATTTTATTAGCAGAATGAAGTGTTTAATTAAAGTGTATTATTTTGTAACAAAATGACAAATGTGGTTCAGAATATGTTGGAGTTCTAAGCTTTTATCTGATTAATAAATATCTAGAGAGAACTATGATGGAGGAATCAGCAGATTAATGAGTAACCACAGCAGGCTACTCTACTCATTTTTCACATGACAGCATTCCTTAGCACTTAGTACTCTGTGTGTGTGTAGGTGGCTTACGTCAAACTGGATGCCCAAATAGTTGACTGTGATCTCAATCCCTCTTGTGACTGGATCAGTCTTCCCCACACGGTCAAACACTATATTGATCGTAGCCTAGGATGAACACACTGGATTAGTGTAAATGTTAATAATAATTAATATATAGCGCCTATAGCAAAGCACCCTTCCCCTATAGCCTGAAAACAAAACTCATTTTAAAATCTATATTATTATAGCTTTATTTACAGTAACAAGAAAAAAACATGAATAAAAGTGGCAACAATATAGTTGGAAAAGTGACCAGCCACATAAGTTAATACTTCATAGAGCAAACTTTTGCTTTAATTACAGTCCTCAGTCTGTTTGGATATGTCTTCACCAGTTTTGCACACCTACATTGGGCAATATTTGTCCATTACTCTTTGCAGAGTTGTTCAAATTCAGTCAGATTTCATGGTGGCTGTTGGTGTACTGGCCTTATCTTAAAAAATCTGAGTGTGGATGTAGTGGTTTTGTTAATCATATTGTTGATCACTCCAAATTACATATTACACACACAAAAGGAGAATTGCTAATTACAAGAAACAATCATTATTTGTATTTTAAATGTAAGTTACATTATCTGAGCTGTTTTTTTTTTCGAGATTTAATTGCAACTACCACCATCCAACCCCCACTACACAGAAAAACAACCGTTCTGTAGCCACAGGTGTGGCTTCTTCTGTGTGGGCAGGCAATGTTTATGTACACCTATCAGTAAGTTGAGTTTATTGTGAGGTAGGTGTGGAGCACCTGTGAATGAATTATATATCTAAAAATACAGAATGTAAACAAGTAAATACATCAACTTAATTATGCTATAAAACATTATTATTAATTAAGGGCATCAAAATACAGAGATCACAAAATGTTTGCTCACAATAATTATGGGAGATTTCATTATAAAGTATCCCCTATTTATGTGAGAAATATATAAAAAAAGAAAATGTTAGAGAGCAACACCATTACAAGCATTTTAATGTCAAGTGAAATATTGTAACATGACAAAAGGTTGCAATACTGGCTGCTATTTTAGGATGATTTTCCATACAATTTTGTTCATTATTTTGCTGTATGCATTGTAATATGTACGCATCACTATACACATTAAATAATTACCATGAATATCTTCCAAACACAGTAGATGGAGAAGAAATAGCCCAAAAAGTTGAAGTATTTCCCTTGAAAAGTCTTGGAGTACTCTATCCGTTCCTGATGGCATACAAAATAAGGTCAGTTTTATATAGGAATAGAAATGTCCAATACTAATCTCTAAATCTGTATATAATTAAGACATAATTCTAAAATAGTTTCCCTGAACTGTGAAAAGAACAAGAATCATATTCATAAAGATTCTAAAAATACTAATAGCTTAAATACTCTTAGAAAGAAGTTTTAGAGTGATCGGTTGTCACCTACTGTCGGTCTCACACACACAAACGCAGACACAAACCCTCTTAATTACGGCTATAATGGCTATATAGGCATAAGCTATATCTGATCATAATGCTGATCATTTTTGTGACCTAATTATTCTATTGGCTAGCCAATGAACTGCAAAAGATGTCAGCTCTGCTTTTTCAGGTCTGATTGCTGCCGTGTCTAATCCACTGAACTGGTTGGGTTAGTTTGTATGTAACATTCATTTAGGGCATTACGGCACTGTCACGCTGGTGAGTGCATCTCTAATAACGATTTAATTGGTATAGTTTGATTAAATCACTGTTATTCAGTGTTTAAAGAGCATTTCTTATGACTCATCGTCTGTGCATAGTTTTCTCCTCTGTTTAAGAGAGTTCCTAAGCATCCTATTCCTAACAGTTGTTCACCTTAGAAGGTATAGAGGTTAAGATGCTTTATGAATATCTTTAGTAGGATCGACTTCTAATGTTTGAGATCTTTTATATTATTTTATAATGTTTATGATATATACACTGTATTAAACTGCCTGGTTTGCCCTGGATTTGTCTTTATCATAAATCTGGGACTACCTGTAGATGGATTCTTCCTTATAAACGGTTGAGTACAGACTAGGATGTGAAGATTTTTTCCATGGGAAATTTGTTTGGATCCACAGGAATACAGACTCCATGAAGGTGATTTACAATAATTAGGTGATTTTGATCTAGTATTTATATAACATGTAAATATATACCCCATAAATGTGTAGGTTATAAAATAATAAAGGGAGTCTGTCGATTATTATGGACCTATTTAACTGGATGTTTATATATTACACCATATAGACATATTATTATAACAACTACAAGCACTAAAAGTACAGCGGCATACTGCTGCATTTGTAACTAACGTGATGGTTTTACTGCACCTTGGTCGCCTGCAGGTCCACTGTTTCCAGGAAGAGCTGCCTACTGAGCTCCTCCAGAGCATCGACTTCCTGCTGGATAAGAGACAGGTCTGCAGTTCCACCGTCAAGGAAGTTCCCATCAAACTTAGCATTTGCCTCCTTTAGGCAGTAAGATTACCCAAAGTTGCAACACAAAGGAAAGTTTAGTGTCTTAAATCCTTTGAACATGCGCACCCGTTAAAAAAAAGGATACTCTCACTGCCTGACGTAGATGAGGTGACACTCTTGATCATCCCCCAAAATCCAGTCTGTTTGTTCTGATCTTCTCCTCGCTGATACATCTGTCTCCTTGTCATGGCAATTCTGTACAAAAAGATTGTCAGTTGAAGCAAACAGAGAGAACTGGTGTAGACTGCCATGATATTTGAAAACTGTTATTGAATAAAACCTTTTTAAGATGCAGAGAAACTGGTTCATGCATTTATACCCTTAACTGTACTCT
Source organism: Parotocinclus maculicauda (assembly GCA_034780255.1). NCBI lineage: Eukaryota > Metazoa > Chordata > Actinopteri > Siluriformes > Loricariidae > Parotocinclus > Parotocinclus maculicauda. Next base: position 15,302 of record JAUZSU010011615.1, read on the forward strand.
TAACTTTTTATTTGCTAGACTAGTACAGAATGCAGCAGCCCAAATGCTAACTAGGACTAGAAAATTGGATCATATCAGTCCTGTTCTGGCACCTCTACACTGGTTGAATTTCCACATTGATTACAAAATACTTCTTGCAACATATAAAGCTCTTCACGGCCTGGCCCCACATCATCTGAGTGAATTTAGAGTCTTACAATCCAGCTACTTTGTTTGCAAGGTGAAGGACATCTTTCAGTTCCTATAATTAAAAAGGTCATAGCAGGGGAAAAAGCTTTCTCTTGTACGTGGCCCCCCAACTATGGAATAAACTCCTCACTTTAGCTCGAAATTCAAACACTCTCTGATCCAGCCTCTGGAAAAAGTCTAGGCTTAAAAATTACACAGGTTTTTGGTTAGATTTAGATTGGGAAGCATGTCTTGGGTCACTGAGACCAAAGTCTGGGGTCATGTCTGGCCTGCCTGCCTTGTCATGCACTAACCTTTGGCCAGGAGTGTGTGGTGGGCGGTCCTGCTGAGCTGAGCCTTGGTATTCCTGATCTTAACTTGTGCATCCTTGCATTAGACTAAAGGCAGCGCTGGGGGTTCATAGTCAAAGAGATTTACGGTAATCTATTTTATTACTTCTTCGTTCCGGTATCAGTTCCAGCCCCACACACTAAGAGGTTCCACTTCAGAATCACTCTACCGGTTTTCATAAACAGAAACCAGTCCCACCATGCCCGGGATGCACACGAGGGCAGTAACTCTCTCCATCCCTCAGATGTCAGGGGGCGATGGGCCTCCAAGGATTTTACAGCTGAGGACTCAAGATCCTAAAGTTACTCTGTGTATCAGACAAAATTATTGCTGATATGCATATTTGTTACGCTAGTCTAATCAATATTAACTTTTCACGTAGTATTACTACACTAGTCTCATATTTCATTTCAGTCTTTGTCTACCAAAAGATTTTTCCTTACAACGTTTAGTGAGTTTTTCCTTTTTCACTGTCGCCCTAGGCTTGCTCAATTCAGGATTGGCCATATAAGGTCATATAATATTGTAAAGCTGTTTTGAGACAATTCTCCATTGTAAAAAAGTGCTATTTAAATAAATTAGACTTGACTTGATGTTGAAAGAAATAGCAGTACATTTCTACCACACTGATGCAAGACTGGTAGGAGCACACTATTAATACTTTGTGATTAAACGTTCCTCCTTTTGACTACTATGGATATCATATGATTAACACATACTGTATTTATATAGCACATTTCATACAACAGGTAATACAGGGATTACAGGGGTAAAAATTGATTTAAAAACCTGATTAAAAGAGAAGGTATTAAATTAGAGATGCACCAAATTTAAGTTTCAGCATACTGAGTAAAAGTACATGTATGGGTTTTAAATAGCACATTTAATTTAGAGCACAGAAAGGAATTCAAGAAAGGGAAAGTAGAGAAGATTTGGTGAGTCAGAGAACTCTAGTCTGGTGAGCACTAAGCTGTGTCACACACAAATCTTTTACCCTGGTCTGCCACTTTGTAATAACTGATATTATCATTGGAACAAATCAGAACCATGATGGAACTCCACTTTTCTAATTAGTGTGCTGTATCAAAGGCCACTGTATCAAAAACATTCTGGTGTGCAGCAATTTCTTGGGCACAACAGCCCTGGTGAAGATGTTCCTATTAACCCTGGACCCAAGTCTCAAAAATCAGCTTGAGATTCAGGTATCGAAATACCTGCTTATCAGGATCATAGGGTATTTGAGGGAGTAAGGCAGAAGAACCCATACAAATTATTTTAATGGCAATAATTATTCAAATGTAGCTCAGTTGTCCTTTGCCACATTCTGTTTGAGCAACAGCAGTTCAACAGCAAAAATGATGTCCATGTGAAATCATTTCACTATTTCCAGATATATTTGTCAACAAAAACACAAATTTTAAAAAATCAGCTTGATCAGAGTGATCAAAACTTTGGTTTTGGCCAAGGATTTTTTTTGGTTTATCAATACATAAAATTACTAAATAATACAGCATTACGAGCATCAAGATATAAGAAAGAACATACATGCAACAAAAACAAACCACAACTTTAAGTTTAAACTAAAAGTTCAACTTAAACTAAAAGTTAATTCTTTGGGGTGATTTCTAAATGTCTAATGGCCGATTTTGAACATTATAAAACCTGCCTCTCTGATACACACGCCCCCTTTCAGCACGCAGGTTTCCATAAACATACATAGAGCCATACACAGACACTTAAGATTAGCATTCATTCTAAATGAAACGGAATTCTGCATGTTTGAACTTTAGAGTCCCAGATTTATTTAAAATTGACCATATAACTCACCTCTTCTTCTTGCTGACAATCATGTCCATGGTCTGAAGCAGCCTTCTTTCCAAGGCCAGGATGTCACTGTCTGTTACATTCCTGTAAGATGAAAAAAATACACAACCAGAAAATGAATGCCTACGGTCTACAGGTTTACAGACATTTATATGGAGCTCATAACTAGTAAAGTATCCGAGTAACAAAATGACAATATTTGGCACTTCAGCAAGGCTCTTAAACTGCTGAGATCAATTGCAATTGCAAAGTCTGAATAAATGTATATATTGAAAGTTGTAAAGGTCAAAGTCAAAGTCAGATCTAATGTACTTCCAAAATACAATTTTCTATGTTATTCTATTAACTAGTCCCAAAGTCTAAGGTGACAGTGGGAGTGAAAAACTCTGTAAACATTATAAAAAATGAATATCAGGAGGACCAAGACTCCAAAATGGACAGGTCCATAGGCCCATCATTCTGACACCTCCATGTTTCACAGCTGCGATAAGGTTCTTATGTTGGAACGCAATGTTTCTCCTTCTCTAGACATAACATTTCTCATACTTCTCAACTAACAGATTCTATTTTGGCTGGGCCGAGGTGATGTTGGTCTTTAATCTCCTCCATTTGGCTGACTATGGATTGGTGGAGTCCAAACTAATTAGTAAGGTTTTATAACCTTTCCAGCTTGCTAAGCATCAACAGCTCTTTCCGAGGTCCTCAGAAATCTCCCTTGTTCGTGTCATCATACACTTCCACAAACATGTTGTGAAGGTAAAATTTTCATACACCCCTGCCCTATTTAAAACAGGATGCCCACTCGCCTTAAATGGCATCGCGTTGACTGAATTTCCTCCTTCAAATTACCTGTTCGCTTAAATTACCTTGGAGCTTCACACACTTCTGCTGCACTTGACTTTTTAATATCCTCAAGAAGTAAAACACCAAGTGTAATATATTTGTCTTATTGTTCAAGTGGCTTATCTTTACTTCTGAGACAGGTGCAAATCTGATGATGTTTTAGGTCTTATTAATGTAGAAATATTAAACATTCTAAAGGGTTCACAAACCTTCAAGTACCACTGTAATACGTTATGCACAATTACCTTAGAAAATAGGACATGTATGTATAGGGGCAGTTCACAGCACCAAATCCAGACAGCAGTGCCATCAGGGTCACCCCAATGACCCCTACTCGACTGATTAGCTGCTCTATAGACAGAATACCTGAAAGAGGAAGTAGCACGTTATAATTTAAATGGCATCATTAATCGTCAGTTTAAATATTATCATCAGACTTTCGAACACAACACAGTATTCACCCTTACCATGCTTTGGACTTAATATAGGAAAAGGGTCTCCAAGTTTCCAGAAGAAATACATAAAGGTAAACCAAACCACACAAGCAAACAACAACCTCTGTCTGTGCACTGTAAGAAAAGAAGACATACATAATTTATCACTATTAGCCTTTTTAACAACCCGCATGACTCTTCACACATTATCCACTTTTCAGACAGAAAGATACTGTTATTTACATTTTGTTAGATAACAGATTATTAAACAAATTTTATTATCATTTTGTTTAATCATACTATGTTATTGGTATAATTATTATACATTTAACATATATGACTGTGGAATTAAAATACATTTTTAAACTAATGCAAAACAATCTATAATATTCTGTGATACACTGGAACTCAGTATAATTTGGGAGCACCCCTGGTCCCATGACAACCAAAGATTTAGGCCCCAGTCTGAGAAGCACTCAGACTCAGAGGATCCCACCAATGGTAATTTCAGAGAAAATCTGGTGAATACACGCTGAGACCAAAAAGTGTATAAAGCATAACAACCTGGACAGAAGCAGTAACCAAAAACATAAACGATAACCACATTCGGGCATAACCCCAAACAAAGTGTATGTGGCCTTAACAGTGTAAGGAAACAAAATGTAACTGAGAGATACCAACCAAAAGTTGCTCAAAACCATCAGTGCTCTACCAGCCTGAGCTACATGTGGTTTGGGGGCTAAGCCACCAACAGTAGGGTTGGGTATCGTTTGCATTTTAGCAATTCCGGTTCTTATCGATTCCAAAATGGTGAAAAGGTTAAGTATAAGGAATATTATAAGATCATAATATAATTATAATATTGTTTTTTAAATATTCAATTTAAGCAATGACTTTTGTGTTAAGCTTTTTTCTTCTCATTTAAACCTATTATAAGTCAAAATCTTAACGTGGTGTAAATGTACTAAATCAGTAACATCGGTACTTCAAAAGAAGGATTAAATGGGAAGAAAAAAGCGTAACATTAAAATGGGTACTTCAAAGGTTTGTACATTCAGTGGTAGATATTACTAATGACCAGTAATAAGTAAGTAAGTAATAAGTAAGTGCTGGACTCTGGACATGATGGTTCTGTGTTCAAATCTCACCTCTGCAAAGCTGCCACAGTTGGGTCCTTAAGCAAGGCCCTTAACCCACCAGTGTTTGAACTATAAGACTTTAACAGTTGTAAGTCGCTCTGTATAAGACCGTGCTAAATGCCGTAAATGTAAATATAAATGCAATACTTCCCAAGTGGAGAGCAATTTTTGAGCGCTTTTATACATCTTCTGCTGATGCTCTAGCAAAGTGTAATCAACACAAAACTAAATGATGAAATACATGATTACATAACGCACCTGCTCCAACAGACAGAAGCATTTTTTACCGTAATCTGATGTATTACATGCGTGGAGAAAACATGAATAAAAAGTGGAATTGAAATTCTATTTTTTAACATATATCCTGTTCTTAGAATTTTGGTACCAGTTCCAAATCTGAACTGGGTTTTGATGTCCAGTCCTAACAGTTCCCCAGTTCACCCATTGCCTTCCCACCACCATGTATGTCCCACCTCCCAATCCAACTGTAAAGCATTGTTGGAACTTAAACACAGGCCACCAGAGTGGTGGGCTAGTGAATGGCAACTGCAGCACCTGGGCATTTGTGTTAGATAAAAGATGGCTAATGAAGAATAAAACAAAGCCCTGAAAAGCCAGCAAAAAACAATAATCAAGCAGCAGTATAATGTGATTGTGTGGATTCCACTTACACAAACGGATGTTACTGACCACAAAGTATCCAATGTAGAAAGGCACTACAAATATCAGAACCAGTAGTATTACATACAAATTTAATTTCCAGTGAAAATATCTTGACCTGTAAAGCATACAAAAGAGGTGAAAAATGAGCGAAACATGTTCTTGAGCATGTCATTTTTAGGCTTCAAAGAGCTACTTACATGCTGCTTAAAGCTCCGAGGATTTCAAAAATGATGAGTTCAAACATAGTGCAGGAGAAGGCAAATGTGACCGAGAAAACCACCTGCACCACATACTGCCGGACCTAGAAATGAATGCAAAGACAACTGTTACTGAAATGTCATACTCACATTATACAGACAAGAGTTTGTGTACACCCTTTCAAATTATTTAGCTCTGCTATTTCAACAACACTCGCTTGTAACACAATCATAACATAAATCATACATTTCTGGATTCTTTATGAATAAACAGTGGCAGCAGAACAGGTTTTTCTGTACAGCCCACTAACTCTCAAAATGACACATTAACAAGTCAGTTCATCAACTTTTTGCCCTGCTGTCCTTAAACAAAGTGAACGGAGAACTGGCTTGGCAACTTTGGCAGAACCTTAACATCAACTCCATCAGGCACCTTGAAAACGCACTGGAATGCTAAAGGCCTAACATCAGAAGCTCACCTCACTGCCTTGTTCCAAAATCTAGTGGAAAGCCCTCTTAGATAAACAAAGGCTGCTGTCGCAACAAAGATGGGGGAAACTCATACTAACACCCATATTTTAGATGTAATTATAATGTAAAAAGTGTCCACTAAGTTTTGACTATATAGTCTTATCAAGCCTGAATGGCAAAGATGTTTAATCTGTACGTTACTTCTTTAAAACATGTACACAAAATCATTACCTCATAATCCTTAAACAACTGGCGCATGAAAAAGAGCCATCCAAATCCAAAAAACAGTACCTGCATGGAGAGAGATATAACTGCAAGGTCACTGCAGATATTTTGTGCAATAAAACAACAACATTAATGATCATTATTATAACATGTTTTCCTCATTTCATCCCCGCTTTTCATTGGTCAGGGTTATGTGTAATATCATTGGTGAACATCCTTGGACATGATGAAAATCTATTGCAGAGGAATATTATCTAATTACAACTAATGCATTTGTTGTGAGAATTAAATACGTAACAGGTTGCTTTCTTTTGTTATATTTTAGACTCTTCTAAGAGAATCAAGTGCAAATTATTTTTGTACAAGTATTTATTACTTTGTATCACTGTATCTGTACATATTCAATGTATATATTCCTCTTTGTATCTGTATACCATGAAAATATACTGATCACAAAAATACAGTATATTTTTAAATGGAATATACCACAATTAAATGTCCCCTAATTTAACAGTGTAAAAATATGAGTTAAAAAACATGTGGCACATGAAAAGAAATGAACAATAATTTGCAAAATGAACGTATGATGATGTAGTAATATTCGATAACATAGACTATGAGACCAAGCCTAGTAATAATAAACCATTAATTGACTAGTTCAGTTTTTTTTGTAGGTGGAAAAAAGTCTGAATAATAATAATAATACTAATAGTAATAGCTAATAATGGCTGACAGATGATTGGTTCATGATTCCTTTACCGTATTTTATAAAAGTATAATACCACGATATCAACCCAATGGTCTGTACAATAATAATAATGATGATGATAATAATAATGATGATAATAATAATAATAATAATAATAATAAGTTGCCTATATATCCATACAGTAGCATGTGTTAAAGCCAGTTCTGAACTGCGAGGTGAACATAATCACCGAATCCACGACGAAAGACATGGTGCTTTATATAAGGCGTTTCTCTTATTTATCTATTATTTTATTAAGAATTTATTAGTAGTAAAAATACTGCGATCTCCATACTGCAACAGACTTATCTTTATCTCAAACTACATCGCAAAGAAATATCCGTCGCAAAGCGATGTCGTCAACCGAAGCTCGAGGTCATGCTCCAAATCCCACCTTGAC
>JAUZSU010011616.1:0-11115 GCA_034780255.1 Parotocinclus maculicauda
GCTCCTTGGGCAGTTCCTTCAACCTCATGATTCTCATTTGCATTGACATGCACTGTGAGCTGTGAGGTCTTATATAGGTGTGTGCCTTTGCTAGTCCAATCATTTAAATTATACACAGCTGGAGTAGAACCATCTCAAGAAGGATGAGAAGAAATGGACAGCTTGTGAGTTAAATATAAGTGGCACAGCAAAGGGTCTGAATACTTATGACCATGTAATATTTCAGTTTTTCTTTTTTAATAAATGTACAAAAAATTCTACGTTTGTTTTTCTCTGTCAAGATGGGATGCTGAGTGTACATTAATGAGAAACAAAATTAACTTTTTTGATTTTAGTAAATGGCTGCAATGAAACAAACTGTCTGAATACTTACTTTTATATATATATATATATATGATGATTACATATAAGATGTTCTGGTCACACTCAAACCTGCACCAGAGTGCACCATTGATGGCCTCTGGACCTCCAGTAACCCTGACTAGGAAAAAAACAGGTTAAAATGTGCAAATAAAAAAAGACAAACAAAAAACGAAATCATATACCACAAAATGCGTTTATAAAACTCTTGTTATCCACGAGGCACCCCTGGCGGGGTGTATTAGCTCTGTCACATGACCAACTCTGAAACTCAGAACTCCTCTGTCAAGACGTAAACTCGGAATCAGAACAAACTAATTGAATGGGATTCAGCAGCAAGACTCCTCACCAAGCCAATGTCAATTAAATAAAGCACAAGGTCAACACACTAACAGAAAGTATGAAACCTGGTGATAAAGAGACTCCTATTCATAGACAGAGTGTAGGCGAGCCCTGTGTAAGACATTTACTCAATAGTTGTACTTATTGTAAAGTCTTAATAAGAAATGACATTGTAACGATTATTTTTGAATCCGCCATACTGTATGCAAAGTCACTTTTAATCTGTTAATCAATCTGGATACATGACATCACAAATTGGGAACAAAAGCTGTAAATACTTTTGTAGCTCCTCTATTTTGTAAAATGTTTAAGTAAAATAAGTTAAAAGCAGGAAAACAAGACAGGAATCAGACGTGTAGTTCAACCAGTCTAATCTTAGTTATGTAAAGTCTATGACTTTCAAGGATTTTAGGTCTGTTGAAAACAGAGGTTGTCTGAGAAAAAATATTCCATTGTTATGTGGAATAGCGCCTACAGTGATGTTTATTAGTGATATTTTGTTGATTATACACCTGCCACACTTGACATTATTGGATTATTGAATGGCTTCTCAAATGTAATCCCAGACAGCCTCTCATCTCACCTGCCCCTTACTTTGTCACAAAACTAACACTTTAACTAGTGGGTTCTAAAGGGCTCTCTGCTCAGGTGCTTTTGGGAAACACAGCCATTCAACCTGGTAAATGACAGACTTGACAGAGCGATGCCTTCATGAAGGAGCAATTTTTATAAATCTGTAAGAGTGTTAAATTTCAGGGAACCCAGCTCTGATATTTGCAGAGAATATTGCCTCTCTTTTTCAGTAAGCCTGACAGCTGATATGTGTTTTAGATGTGACGGTGGATAATCATGTAATTCAGGTGATTTTTGCCTATCGGTCAGTGGAATATTGTTTGTTTTTATTTAAGAAATCTACAATATACCTTCTTCAAGATAGGGCAATACTGTTCTATGATTTGGGCACTAAGGATAATCAAGGAACAACAAGAAACATAACACAATTCAAACCTAAACTGGACCATGACAATGATGACCATGAGAACAAACAGCTGTCTCTCCTGAGCAGATATTTATTGCTAGATTTGATGACTTTTTATAATTTTTTATTTTAAAAAAGAGGATGTTGACAAATCCTCGACTGTCCCAACATTCAATACCGCTCTCTATCTCTCATGGCAGCTGCTTGTTTTACAAGTTAAACCTAAATCATCTGTATATGCGTGAGCCAATGTTCCCAACAACCAATCACTTAAAACATTGACTTTAACATTGATTATCTAACTTGTTTTATTCAGAAGTAGCTAGTCACATGCAGACATGATTCACTGTGTTTGAGGAAGGGGAGCAATTCAAAGATCATTCCCTGATACTGGTAACCTGGCTAGGCCAGAGATGTTATCCTGAGACAGGGTCTTGTGTCCTTATGACTTGACAAGGAAAAAAAATTTTTTTAATTAAATTATTATAAATCAGAGACTTTCTAACACAATTTTGCTACATTTGCATATAAATTGTTGGCAGCATTGGCAATAATCAGGGAACAGACCTGTGCACAGACATTTTCCGAGCCAGGGTATCAAGGGTATCCCAAAACACCCACCACACTTCGACCAGTTTAGACCAGTCCAGAAATTTCTCATTGTGTTGTATTTACTATGTTCGTGTTGTCAAATAAGACCCCCCAATTGTGTAATAAATGAATTGGTGTTTGTTGCTCATAAAAAAATGTAATGTCTTGGCTATTAGAAAATTAACCCAATCCGTTATTGATACTTGCAGCAATGGGAGGCACAGGTTCAATTCTTGCCCCAGCTGCTACCTTGTAGGACTTTATATATTCGTCACATGGATTGTTTCAACTTTGCATATTTAGGAGTTGTAATCTACCATTTTTGGTGCAGCCATTGCTTCTTAGTCACACAATTAAGCCTCTATAGAGGACTTAATTTCCACAGCAAAAGCTGATACAATGTGTTTTATCAATCCAGATCTATAAGAGGACCTAGTGAATCTCCTCTATTAATGTTACATTTGTGGAAAGAACAGCTGTGGAAGGATCACTACGCAGGACTTGATCTCAGCTGTTGTTCTGGTCATGGTGTTATCTGATGTAAATTGTACTTATTTGGTTGCCTCATCAGGAACCCAGGTATAGGCAGATCTAAGTCTGTCCATCTGCTCCTCAGCACAGCACTGATGCTTCATTTTGTGCTTTTCAGCATGTATCAGAGATTGACCACTGAGATAACGACCATTTATCATTGCTGACTGATCTAGTTCAGATTGAAAGGCTACTGTTCCTCCGTGCTTTCAGTTAGTTTAGTAATGGTGATTAGTTACAGCATGATGTAAACTACTGTGCAAAAGTATTAGGCTGCCATTTGATTAGATATGCCATTGTTTTTGCAATTTAATTATGACCATATATAAATATTGCTCAGTTTCTGTATTAGAATACAACCAGAAAATACAGTATTATGTGGGGAAAAGAATCTGAACAAAAATAGGTTCTATGAGCTACAATGGCAAGTATTTAGTATGCCCACCTTGAAGAATAGCAGCATCTGGCAGCTTCATTTCGAGGCCAAGTTGATCCTTTAGTCTGAAGTAGCTTGATCAGGAATGGTCTTTTTGGAACTGCAACAGCAAAGAATGAGAACAGGGTGAAAAGGCTAAGCTATGCTAAAGCTTACAAAGATTTGAATGAAAATCAGTGAAAAAGTATTGTGGAGTGACTTTGAACTATGGGGTTTTTATGTGATCTAACCCATGAGGTTTTATGTGGTCATTATTACTGTACATTGCTTTATTGATTAACCTAATGGTGGCCTAAGACATATGCACAGTACTGTAGGTACACTCACATTTTCAGTATTACATTTAATAAAATGTTACTGAATAAGTATAGAATATACATTTACACTCATTGAGCATTTTATCAGAAACACCTTGCCTCATGCAGATATGGGCCAGTATCTTTGGGTGATATCAAGCTTCCAGCATAATAATGATAAAACACAAAAGTCACCTTGAACTAGTTTTATGAACCTGACAATGAGTTCAGTGTTTTAGGGGTCTTTCCAGCCACTGCATCTGACTTGGGAGATTCACAGCACAAAACTGCACCTGAAAATGTCTGCATGAATTGCGTATGTCAACATGAAGCAGAATCATAAAAGATTGTTCCTGTGGAATCCATGCCATTAAAAAATTCTATATTAAGAGCATATGGAAGCCCTGTCAAGTGATGGTTTGATGCTCCTAATAAAGAACTCGGTGAGTGTACATACGAGCAGCTGTCTGAGCAGCAGAAAATAGCCTGTTCCAACAGATATTCAGGGTAAAAATGTTCAACGTATCATTGCAGCACAACTGAGAATTTCCTAAATCAATGATGTGCAATGTCATGGGGAAATGTAAGACTATAGGTGATACTGTGGTGCACTGAGTGCAATGGCCAAACACTGTTACTAAGGAAAGTGCGCTGAAATTGTTCAATGTTGCATAATGTTGAATAAACTATGTGTTAATGGCCATCATGTCTATAGAGCCCCTCATATGATTTAAATGCATTTAGTTAAGGAAATAAAATTGTAAAACTACAAATTAACTGTCACAGCAACATGCAAATTTCAGGCTAGGAATCAAACTGGCAACCGTGCCAACCACTGCACCACTGGGCCACTTTTAAACACATGTATGCTGAAGATGTGTAGGTCTGGGGTGTACTGGAGTGAAAGTAATCATTTTGACACCATGACATTTAAAAGGCTGAGCAAGTCTTGTTTGTATAAAAATACCTGCTCTATCGGGTCTTTCCTGAGGCTTATATTAAAAATGATTAATTGTTAGGGACAGAGGAAAATTGGTTAGCACCATCACCCCACAGCTCCAGAAATCTCCAGAAAATCAAAGAAGTACAAAGTGAATAACATGGTAAATGTCAGCAGCTACCAAAGGCATATGAACAGTTATGATGTAAACGGTGATGGTGACCACATATGGATAGAAAGGTTGTTTGGGTTGTTATAGAGTCTGCAGATGGGAAAAAAGACCTGTAGTAGTGCTCTGTAGTACACAGAGTGTGAAGTATCCTGTTAATGAAGCTTAAAGCACCAGCGTACTCTGTGTAGTAGATGAGACATTTTATCCAGGATGGATGGCCACTTGGCCACCATCCTTTTCTCTTCCACCTCCTTTCTGGATACAAGAGGACATTCCGAGACTGAACCCCCTCTCTTTACTAGTTTGTTTTGTCTTGTTTTGTCCCTCTCCAAGATTTCACCTCGCAAAAACACAACTACGTAGAAGATGGCTGATGCTACCACAGTGTCAAAAAAAAGTTCTTAACAGCGGCCTGCAAACTCACCAGTCTTTTCTGCAGATGGAGAGGACCTTGGCCCTTGCTGTACAGGACATCTGTGTTGCTTTACCAGTCCAGTTTGTTTTTGAGGTGAACGCCTAGGTATTTATACTCTGTCACTATCTCATTGTCCAAATCCTGGATGTTCACTGGTGTGGGCTGAGGTGACATTTTCTTTTGTTGATGCTGACTGGAGGTTGCCTTGTTGCCATTGCCTTGTACCTTTCTGCTTTGGTATATGCATGTATGTCATTTATTAACATTTGACATAAATGTAAATGAATGCAGTTTTGCCAGCAGGCCAACAAGAGTTGCATCCAGATCTGTGTGGCTACTCTGGTTTTCCTGAAAATTCCAAAGACTTGCATTAGATTAATTGGTCGCTCTGAATTCGCCAAGTGTTAATGTGCCTCACTAGTATCGATGTAACCTTGATCCTTTGGTAAATTGCCATTGACATTAAATAAACATATGATTTCACGTTAACACTTTAACTTAACCAAACCACTAAACTTTCATCATATTATACACCTGGTTTGAAAAAAATTCTGATTTTAATAATGAATCCTTGATTCTTGATCACAGTGCAAGAAACATGAAATTATTGTTGTTTCACAACAACACAGACACATTATCTCATGCTGCCTCTTTTTGCAAGTGTGTTTCCACTCCAAGATGAGTCAATGGATTTGTGGTCTTCATCGCAAATGTCCCGCCATTTAAGTGACATTTCAAGCAGCAGGAAATGACAGTATCACTGCTGTGACTAACAGAGTTCTCTGTGAACTAGCATCAACTGAACTAGCATCTCAGCACTCCAGAACTCTGCACCTCCTCTGCTTCCAGTTATTATACACCAAGATCATACACATGATTATACCACTAACCATTTACATTTACAGTATTTAGCTAATGCCCTTATCCAGAGCGACTTACAAAAGTGCTTTAAGACATCAGTAACATAAACCATCCTTAATGATCAGGAGTCTAAACAAGAATACACTTCTGAAACTGAAAGGTTGTGGGGTTTTTTTTGTTTTGTTTTGGTTTTTTTTTAAGAGAAAGAAAGACAAGGGTGTGGAGTTTAGTTGAGGTAAGTGCGGAATAAATGGGTCTTCAAGCGGCGTTTAAAGATAGCCAGAGACTCAGCTGTTCAAACATTGAGGGGAAGTTCATTCCATTGCCAAAACAGAGAAGAGTCTAGTCGAGTGCTAGAGGACCAGAGTGAGCGAGGTGCGGTGCGGGGGTAGGATGCTGCAAGGTAGGAGGGTGCAGGCCCATTTTTAGCTTTGTAAGCAAGCATCAGAAGCTTAAATCTGATGCAAGCAGCTACAGGGAGTCAGTGGAGAGATCAGAGCAGTCGTGTAGCGTGTGTGAATTTGGGAACATTGAACACAAGTCTTGCAGCTGAATTCTGGGTCAGCTGTAAGGATCGGATAGTGGTCAGAGGAAGCCCTGCTAAGAGAAAGTTACAGTAGTCCAGTCTTGAAATGACATGGGATTGAACCACAATCTGTGTTGCCTCTGTGGAAAGAAATGGACGGATCCTTCAGACGTTGTAAAGAAGGAAGCGACACAACCGAGAGACGTTAGCAATGTGGGAAGAAAAGGACAGTTGGTTGTCCATAGTCACTCCCAGGTTGCGAGCCACGACAGAGCGGTAGGTCCTAGCCTTGTCAACTGAGAGGAAAAGGTCTTGGTGAGGACAAGAGTCACCTGAGAATAGTAAGACTTATGTCTTGCCAGGATTTAGCTTAAGGTGGTGATCAATATTGCCATGTTGCCAATATAGTGATTTTGTCACTTAATGTAGTGACTTTTAAGCTTTAGCGAGTTATTCTCAAAAAAACGAGTAGCGGCAAATCTAGCGATTTTTTTTTTTTTGTACAAACCATAGTTTCTCCACCATAGAAAAGGATCGCCAAGACTGCCTGTGTGTGAGGGAAACAGCTTTCTCTCTCTGTCTCTCCCCTCTGTTTTAGGACAGCAGCATAAATACAGCCACACAAACACATCCACACATGAAAAACACACTGCTTTCACTAACATTCAATTCTCAATTCAGTTCTCTTTTAAACACAGCTATATTGTGTGTTTGTTCATTACAGAGGGTGCCGATAACGAGGACGTGTTAGATTTCAGTTGTGCACCAAAGTGCACTTAAGAGTCTCTTCCTATGTAGCACGGTACTAGTGAGGGAACAATGATATGGTGTTATTTAGGTTACAACCGTGTCTTCGGCCTTCTAGTTCTTCATAGTATGTGTGTGCTGTTTGCAGTATACATGACTAAAGAACTCACTCAGCCCAATAAGAAGACATTTAAAACAGCATCACCTCACTGAATATGTGGAATTTGACAAAGCTGTAGTAAAATCTGCTGAGAGTGCAGAGAGCCAGACAAGCCAGCATCTGCTGCTATCTTTCTTTTTAATAATAGAAGTTTCAATTACAAGAAAAGTAAACAGTTATATGTATGCTGCCATTTGCCATTCTTGGAAAAGAAAAAAAATCTAAAGTGGCAGTCGCATAATTTTTTTTTTATAAAAACACAGAATCGGTCAATAAAATTGCAAATCTCTGCTTGAGTTGCTTGTAAGGAATGCTTTGTGACATTTCTTAACACTTCCTTTGTTGCTCTGACTTTCAGCTGAAAGTTACATAAGCTTGTTTTCTAGTATAAACTATATACATATATTATGGTGCATCTTGTGACATCGGCTTTGCAACCATATGTTCAACAGCAGTAATACTTACCTGTAAACAATTCTAAACAAAGTGCATATCACTGACATCTACATAACGCTAACTTCATAGTGCTTGCTTACCTATAGTAGTCTTCTTGGCTTGGGAGTGGAGCGCTGTGCAGGTGTGCGTGTCCATGCAGCCACTGCTGCTCTAGAGCCAGTCTCTGTAGTTCTGCTGACTGAGCCTGCATTGCCTGCAGCTGATGAGCAGCTGACATGGGACCCAGCGGTCCTGGTAATTCTCTTGGGAACGCTGCACCGAACAAAATCAATATGTACAATAAGGGAACAAACAATGGTACAGGTTATATGATTAGATATAACAGAAATCATCTATAGTGCGATAATCAATAGTCCAGCAGACCCACCGAAAAGAGGGTGTCGAAGCATTTCATGCTCATGAGGCAGCTCGCTGAGCAGAGGATTGGGAAGAGCACCTGGTGGGTAGGGAAACCTCACAAGTGGAGGTCCCGCAGCTAGAGGCTCCACGATAGGATGAGGTCCAGAACCTGACAAAAGCAAATATCACAAACATTAATACTACTTACTAACTAACTGAAAATAACTAAATATACAGTACATTCATACTATATACACAGAACAAGGTATGGCAATTAAATAACGTTATGTAAATATCGTTATACATTTCTTTGTAATAGAAGTGTTCAGACTGTATCAATGGTACCTCTCATTAAAACATTTTCTACCGATTGCTTGTCTTTCACATTTAGTGTGTGAATGTATAACTGCTAACCAGCCAAAACATTTTCATATACGCTCACTGGCCACTTTAGTAGGTACACCTCCTAGTTTCTAGTTCCCCAATTACAGACTGTACTGTAGTCCGTTTTTCTAATAATCAGGACCACCACAGACCATGTACTATTTGGGTGGTGTTTTATTCTCAGCACTGAAGTAACACTGACATAGTGGTGTTGTGTGTGTGCTGTGCCAGTATGAGTGGATAAGACAACAGTGCTGCTGGAGTTTTTGAACACCTCAGTGTCACTGTGGAACAGCCTATCGTCCGCTACCCAAAAAAGTCCAGTCACTGCTGTGTCTGAACCAATCATAGCAGCAAAACACACACCAACACCACATCAGTGTCACTGTAGAGCTGAGAATGGTCCACCTAAAAAGCACCAGCTCTGTGGGGGTCCTGACACTTGGAGAACAAAGTAAAGGGGACTAATAAAGAACATAGAAAAAAACAGATGGACTACAGTCTGTTACTGTAGAACTACAAATAATTATTTTAGAACACCTGTAGAATAATATCTGGAGATCTACAAAAATGATTAATGGAACTCACAAAATGCACAATGAGTGTAGAAACAAAAAAAAGTGTACCTAATAAAAGGGCCCACATCTTCAGTGATGTATGTATGGGGCTGTACTTTGGCATTCTAATCAGATCCTCACCTTGATTTAGCGGGTCCTGCTGGTGCAGATGGAGGTGTGAGTGAATGTGTGAGTGCTGGTGGTGATGTGGTGTGACATTGAGCATCTGAAGTCTGGCCACAGGGTCTCCAGCCACAGCAGACGCTGCCATTCTCTCAGCGTGCAGTCGTTCTGCAGTCAGCCGCTCAGCATATGTTAACTCAGGTCGCACCATGTTGCGTTCCATGGCTGGGTGGTATGGCCCGAACGGGTGCTGCAGTGCCAGCGCTCCGTGACGGCCTAAATGTTCTATCGGGTTGTGGCTCGGATGCAGCGGCGCCTCCAACTCTACTGCTTTCAGCTCAAAGCCAGGTTTCATCCTTTCACGGATCTCACGCTCTCTCAGCTCACGGAGGGCAGGGTCAGCTGCATACAGACCCTGCATGTGATAGGCTAGCAGGTGATCAGCTGGCCCCAGGGGTGCGAAGAAGGGGTGGCCACTTCGGTGGTGGGTGCCTGGTGACAAGACATGAGGCCGGGCATATTCGCTGAGTGTCCGCAAGGCTGGAGTGTCGGGACCGAGGTATGGGGGTACAGCAGCCACTGCAGCAGAGGGTGGGGCCTCAAATGATGACCTGCCCTGTGACATGGGCCCAGGCAAGGAGAGATCAGCAATACGGCTATCGTGGGAGGAACTGGAGGCTCGCTGCAGTTTCAAAAGGTAGAAGTCAATACAGAAATTTCACAAGGTGAAATGACTAAACATTCTGAAAACACACAGCACATTGTGCAGTCACAACATATTATATTATAGTAAACAAATCCCACAGTGCAAGTAATGTATTTATAAATATTATGCAAATTAAACAAGTACTTATACATGTAAAGAAACATTACAAATACTTACAGAAGCCTTGTCTGAATCTCTTTCGCGTTCCCTTTCCCTCTCCCTTTCACGCTCCCTCTCTCTTTCCCGACTTTGACGA
Organism: Parotocinclus maculicauda; assembly: GCA_034780255.1. Lineage (NCBI taxonomy): Eukaryota > Metazoa > Chordata > Actinopteri > Siluriformes > Loricariidae > Parotocinclus > Parotocinclus maculicauda. The sequence goes on from JAUZSU010011616.1 coordinate 10,178, forward strand.
GTACTTTGCTCTGCTTCTCTCCTGAGTCGTTCAGCAGCCTCCTCCCGTTTCTTGGCAAGTTTAGAATTAGCGAGAGGGGTAAAGTAGAGGTCTGTGCGAGAGCAGGAGTTGTACCCTCTGTTAAGACGTTTGATGAACCTGTTGACCATATGGAACCGGTCAGCCCTGTCAACTGTTTAATACCGTAATTATGCTACAGTTAATGAGGTTTAATAATTAAATTGCCTTTCCTGTTGGTGGAACTTTAATGTAATAAGCATAACATCATGATGTATACTTACTTTCCAGTCACTTTATTAGGTACACTTCTGTGTTTCTACACTCATCTGCCTTTTTTATCAGTTCTACGGACCACATAAAAGCATTTTGCGATTCTACAATTGTAGTCCAATTTACTCTATCTAATGGTCAGGACCGCCACAGTACCACCACTTCACCAGACACAAGCTCATCTATTGTTGCACAATTTGTGTAGGTCAACCTCTAATCCTTCATTTGTGCTAACAGAATGCTGCCTACAAAAAGCTGGTTGACGCACATTTTTGGTAGGTGGACTATTTTCAATAGTGTCATTGAGGTGTTTAAAAACTCCAGCAGCACTGTCTGATCCACTCAAATTAGTTCAACACACACATACACATCATCATCAGAGTCACTGCAGTGCTGAGAATTATCCACCAAATTCCTGCTCTGAGGTGATCCTGTGGGAGTCCTGACCATTATAGAACAGTGTCAAGAACCCACTGATTTCCCACTGAGGACTCATTTTATAATCTATATTGTTTTATAATTTAGTTTACTTATCTTATTACTAATATAAAACGTATTATTGATTTACATTGTTATTTACCTAATTTTGTTATAATTTAGTATACTTTTGGGTATTTGTTTGATTAGCATCTAGGCCACCCATGGAGGATGGGTCCCCTGATGAGTCT
>JAUZSU010011627.1:0-11115 GCA_034780255.1 Parotocinclus maculicauda
GTGTTTACTTGTGTTGTCTTTGACTACTATTTAAATTGGTTTGATGTTCCAAAACACTTAAGTGTGACAAACATGCAGAAAACCAGGAAATGAGGAAGGGGGCAAACACTTTTTCATACCACTGTATCTGCCTGCGGACCAGGATTCAAATCCCAAGTCTGCCAAAGTGCCAGTTGGGTTCTCTAGCAGGGCTCACAATCCACAATTTTTTGGAAGATTAAAAATGGGTCACTTTTTAAGCAGCAATGATTTTTTTGCAAATAAAAACTGAAACCACCTGAGGAAGAAGGTACGACCCGTTGGAAAAGAGGGTGGGAGTCCAGTGAAATGAGCAGGAAGTTTCGGATTTAAACCAGTTTGACTGGAGTTGTATTTGACTAATGCTAATCATACACTAGAAGACTTGCGTCCGATCAGTGGCCCACATTTTACTATTAAACCACACCCCCAAACACAAACAGATTCCCATCTTCCCAGTGCAATACTACTATTAGGAGATTAGGCCAGATATAAGAAGGGGTAATTGAATAAACTTGGTGTGCCAAACAATTTAGCCTTGGCTGGGTCAGATTAAGTAAAGTGATTGTGTATGCATCAAATGAACACCATTTATTTGTATTTGCATTTACAGCATGTAGCAGACACTCTTTTCCGAAGTGGCGTACAACATAGAAAGGATGCAATCGAAACATTTAAGTTTCAACGATCCAATAATGGCATCAGATCAATGATCAGATAATCAAGCCCACAGAAAAGCAACTTTAATTTGACAAAGAAACCCAAATTTCAGCCGATTAGTTGTCATATAATAATGAAGATTAACGATTGAATTGTCTGTTCACTGAACACAACTAACGACGTACAAGATAAGCAACTGAGCAGCCATCTTGCTTATTAACCAGTAAGCAGCTATTACTGATTCCAATCAAAATGATGTGGTGTGTGTGCCTATACCCAACAACACACCAACAAATGTACAAATATGAAAATGCAAAGCATGCCAAAAATTTAAATCAGCAAAAATCTCATTCATTTAGCATACATGCAAAAATTATGAAATACCCACACAGCTAATAAACACACCAACATTACTCAGTGATGCCCTCTAGACCTGCTACAGCAGAAAAAAAACTAAAAAGTTTAAACCTTTTCACTTTTGTTCATCCCATTACGTCTCAATGATTGAATTTACTGGTTTCTTTTACTCAAAACTAGTTCCCACAACCCAGTACACCAAATTCACATTGCACTTGTTACAGAAATCTACCAACAGTGAAAAATTACTGTAGTCTTGCATAACTGTGATCATTTTAAATGAATTAGACAATTATGCAATAATTGCCCTAGTTGTTAGTATGACACCGCAGAAAGAAACACCATGCTGTGAGATTGCGAGCACGTGAAAAACCTGTAAAATGTTTGCGGATTGAGAGGGTTGCCATATATCCTCGAGGTATTAGTAACATGGAGTTCAGAGAGAAGGCTCGTTCCGTGCCGAGGAATGAGCGTTATACAAAAGCGATTCATAAAGGATCGGTTGGAACAAACCGCACTGGCCAACCAAGAACAATGCGACATTCCAGAGAAGTCATTTCCATTACTTAATCAATGAGATAACAATACAATACAATCTTTTATGTTTAAAATGCGTTCGTTAATCAGTCGAACACAATGGAAGAACTGGTGACTATTTTTCAAAGACTAGACTTGCCCAGACTGTGTAGCAGAGGACAGAGCCTATCAGCAGCTGTTTACATACAAAGAATCTCTCAGCTAATCCCAAAACCCAAGTGCAACACCATCGTGCTCCTTATAGCCCCAGACTGGCTGCTTTCCACCTTAAAGTAATCTGGTTCAAATGCAATTATGGTTTGGCAAGACCAGTCAGACAGTCCAGGAGGGCTTAAACGTTTATAGAAGCATCCCTACATAGCGTGATTAACTCACCTGGGTCTTTACCCTGCCATTGCTTAATCCCTGGGCCCCTGGCTCTAATTAAAGGGTACATATGAGTCAAAAGGACAGCCAGCAAAAAAAAATACATGCTAAGCCAACACTACATAACAGGAGGGAAACGAGCCTGTTAAAATTCAAGTCATATTTATTTGCATATCGCTCTTACAACAGAGCATAGCTTTTTATAGCAGTGTTACAAAAATCCAGACCCAAAGCCCTAACTGCCACTTGTTAGTTTTTCCTTGCCACTGTGGTTCCAGGCACAAAGAAGAAACCTTGGGAGGACATGGATACAAAAAGGGAACAAGCGCTGACGATAAATTACCTAATTAATATGGATTTATTCATTGTTTAGATAAGATATCGATATATACTATAATAAAGATAACACAATGTAATGAAATGTATTAAACAGACATTTAAATCATCTTAAACACTATATTTTAATGAAATACTGCATATAAATAGTGGAAAGAATATGTGTATCGGCATTATTTAGCCCAGTAAACTGGGCCATTGTAGATTCTTTTGCCCTCAGCAGGAAAGATTTATAGGCATGTCATGATCAGCCGACCGGAGGAGGGGAGGGGGAGTTATTGCCCTCTGATGTGGTCTGAGTAACAGTATGAGGTTTGGATCTGACACAAGCGATGCCAGAACCGGTACCAAAACCTGCTATTCTTTATTCTCTAGGCGATTAGTTAACAAGGAGTAAGTGACAAACAAGATGGTGCTGTACCAGGTCAAGCTGAGATGGGTAACAAGCACAGTCACGAAGAGGACAAGCACAACAGTCTAATTCACACACTGAATCACTCTCTGTCCTCCACAAATTCCTTAACGCACACATTCCATATGGATGAATTTCAATTACCATAATGCAACCCAAGTCCATGTCCTCAACTGCAAAGTCTAATCCCTCATGTTAACATGCAAGATACTGAACGTGCAACCTTGCAGTTTAAGGGTTAATAATTTTTAACACAGTTAATTACATCTTCAGTGTTTGAAATGATTGGAAATAAGTGACATAGCACTGGTCATGGGTGGTGTCCAAAACGGTCCCAAGATCTATTCCCTACGTCATACAATACAAAGCACGGTTTCTCAGTATAGAACTGTGTTCATAAGGAGCAATACATTTCAGAGACTCACTTTTTATGGGTTTAAACATTCCTAATATGCAAAAGAGTCTAATGAATTTATGCATTAAAAAAATGTTGTGTCCCTCCTCCCCCTTGTCCCCTCTCTTCTCAGTGTGACACCTTGGCAGAAGCACCAATGAAATGTGTTGCAGCAACAAGGATCAAACAATGAGCACAATGTGATTCAACTTAAATCGTAATAAATGTATTCAGTTAAAGTTTACGTCTATACGGCAGAGTATAACAAGCAAATATATTTCTTTGCTAAAATGCAAAGATTTGCAATTACACTATTAAGTGTTTTGTTTAGTAATTTTTTGTAAAGTGTTTAGTTTTTAGTATATGTGATATTGCTCAGTCCAGAAAACTGATGAGTGACTCTGCAGTGGAAGACGTGCATGTTTGGAAGCAGCGTGTGCAAAAGATAACAATGCAGCCACATGCCTAGCCTCAACTTCCTGAATGGCACAAATGTTACAATTGTTGTGGAATATAGTTGTTATTCATTGACCTCATGTAAACGAGGTCAAAGGGGCAGAAAAGTCCGTTTTAGTCCATGAACAGATCAAATGTCCCAATCTGCTTTTACTATGCTTATATTGTTTACTACTAGTGATTTATAGTCTAGGTACCTCAAAACCTGTGTTTTTCCACATATACTCTGCAGTGAATATTTTTCAACATCTACATTACTATGATACTTTTAAACCCCAGGAAGTTGCCACCGCTTCACAGATTAAGGCACTTTGAGACAACTTAAAACCATAATTATGAAATAAATAAATTAATGTTAACCGCATGCAAGGAGGATTACATTACAATCCAGACACATGAAAACAAGTTTAAAAAGGAGCCTTTTAATCGATACATATTTAAAAGAAATGCATCAGTTGCTTTCTGTCTAAGAATTACTAATGACAGCATGCAGAAATAATCTTGTTCAATTTTTCTTTTAAACAAAATTTCTAGAAAAAGAAAGATAGCATGGCTGTTGGCTTGTGCCCGGCGTTGTATGTTTGTCAACATCGACTTCCTTGCCTTTGTAAAATTGTGTCAAATTCCGATTTCATTGTTATAAATTGTACACACTATAAAAAAAAAAAAAAAAAGTTGTTTTCCTACAGATTATTTTTTTAATCTGAAGAGCGGCCCCTCTGAAGACATGGCAGAGTCCGAAATAAAATTGTATTTTTAAAATTACTCCTTTAGTGCCATCACTACTCCCTCAATGGTGTTCCTACTCCCTCACCGGTATCCCTATCCTTACTCCTTCAGTGGTATCACTAATCCCTCAATGGTGTTCCTACTGCCTTACCGGTATCCCTATCCCTACTCCCTCAGTGGTATCACTACTCTCCCACTTGTATCTCTATCCCAACTTCTTCAGTGGTATCACTACTCCCCCACAGGTATCCCTATCCTTACTCTCTCAGTGGTATCACTACTCTCCCACTTGTATCCCTATCCTTACTCCTTCAGTGGTATCCCTACTCCCACAGTGGTGTCCCTACTCCCTCACCGTGTTGAAAATATTTTTCAACAAATCTGCCTTAACAATGCAGAAGAAAGTCACACAGATGGACATCTTACTAGTCACAAGGGACTCTTAACGGAAAAGTAAATAAAACTTAGAAATGTCTGTTACTGACATTCGGGTAAGTATAAACACTATACTTTCTGGGCACATAGAGTTTATTACCCTTATTAGACCAACTCCGATCCAGAGCTCAGTGTCAGATAAACCTTTAACCAATTTTATGTTGTTTTGTTTGACAAGCTGTGATACTTAAATGTGTTTAACTAAAACTGTAATACTCAACTCAATTCATGTCAAGTCAAGTCAAGATGAGTCCTCACAAAGAATGCCAAACAGAAAAAAAAGAAAAAGAAAATGGCACAAAAATAAACTAACTTACCCCAAAAAATGCTATAAATAAATAATATGAACATTAATATTGCCCGTGAGAGCATGACTTCTCTGCAAAGGTTAAATTATAGATACATACTACAGTACATAAGTAAACGTGTGCTACAGTGACATGTAAATCATGTTCAACACAAGTGCCAAAATGTAGCTTTCATTTCTGCAAAACAGGAGCCACACCCAAGGGTCATTTGAACACCAAGATGGCTTGATCCATCAAGTGGAAATAGGTAGCTACTGGTTAGGATTAAACTCTCAATCCACCAAGACTCTTTGCTGATGTAATTGAGGACACTCGACCTCAGCCATGTCCACTCTGGGTACACGGGTTTCTTCCCAAGATATGTTTTAGGCTACTCTTTGTTTTTAAAAAGTCCTTGGAGTGTAGAGTGTGTCTTGCACCCTGTGTCGCCTGCTAGGAACTGGCTTTCCAGCTGCCCTGGCCAGGATTAAACAGATAAGAAAAAGAATAAATAAATGTGCTGGAGAGTAGCCAGTTAATACAGTACAAAGCTACCAGGAACTTTTCCCCAAGCCCCCAATTTCTTTCCATGAGCTTGTCATCTGGTCCCTCGCTAGAGTGTAAATAATTAATATAAAAATAACAAGCTCAAACAAAAACAAAAAAAACAAAATGGATAAATATTCTACAGTTAAAAGGAGACAATGTGAAGCTCGAATGCAAATGCGGTGTGGATAACACGGTGGTACAAGATAATCATTCAGGCGTGACTCAAACCCGAAGGGACAACCATATTCGGCTGTTACATGAACCTGGTCGGAAAGATCATGAAGAAACTATCAGACATGCACACAAGACTTCTTAATAATGTGTAAAAACGAACTTGTACCAAAGCTGAAAACAGTTAAGCTTGGAAAGCAATGATTTTTACCCAAGAAAATGTTTCATTATATGTGTGTGTATATATATATATATATATAAATAAATATATGACGTGCTGTAAGCTCAGTACAGAAGGAGCATGTGTGATACGAGGGTGATGTATGGTGTGTTAAGTAAAGAAAACGTTCCATTACTTCAGCGTGTTGCTTGATTATTCAACAGTTAAAAACACTACAATAGTGTATTTATTCAGCAGATGAATACTCACCAAAAACGAGAAGTAAGACTAGAGCATTGCCCGCCTGAGTCTCTACTCGTTTTTATCTACGGTGTTGTGTTCGCTGTTTGTGAAAGCTTCATTATAGACTGAATTCATTCAAGCCCTACGATGCCACCCAAATGTTCTCCAAGTTCTATGGCTGAAATAGTGTATAAATACTTAAATAAATGTAGCGTCCCTACTTAGCGGATATTCGTTTATCACGGGTGGTCCTGGAACGTAACCCCCACCATAAACGAGGGAACACTGTATTATGGTGTTCGCACCAGGTGCAGAACGCATAATGTGCAATTTCATAAAACATGCCATGAAAGTTAATCAACACATGCCTGTATTATAAATGGTAATAAAGTTGTATAACCTTTAATGGACATATTATGAAGCAATTTGTTCGAGACTTAATTTGGCGAATGCATCACTATAGGTCCACCACTTTACTTAGTAGCTGGAAAGTTGTCCTTTTCGTAAAATGTTTTTTTTTTCCTCCCAAAATAAAATTGGTTAATATAGCAAAACTAAAAAAAATTGTTTTCTCTTACAGGGTCTTTGTCCAGTATGTTTATATAAAATAGAGCTGTATCAGCTAAGTATTTAGGTCAGGCACAGAAACTGGCTTCTGGATGCAACAGTCAATATTCTTTTACCCCTCTAACAGATTGTGTAGCATAACCCTTACACTTAGTCACAGCATTCAGCATGTTCTCTTGTCCTAAACAACTTACAAAAGTGCTTTATATTCCCCTTGGTAGACATTTAAGCACTTACAATTGATCCAGTAGCACCTGATCCATTACATGCAGTTGGAGGTTAAGGGTCTTGCCCATAGCTCTAAAAGTAGCAGTTCTGGGATCTGAACATCAACCTTGTTGTCCTAAAATGGTGAGCCAACACTGCAGCCTTTTAAATATGCAACTGCACAAACTTTGCTTTAGTTGTAGATAATATGATAAATTTGCTTGCAAACATGGTTGTCAGCAATTTGTTTCCAATAACATTAAATTACCTCACATTATAGAGATCAGACCACACATTTAGAGGTGTAAGAGAATGGGATTGAGCTTGAGGAAAGTACTATTAAATTAGATATTAAAATCTAAAATGGATAATTGGATTATTCTATACAATGAAACAATTCAGGGCCACATATTTAAAATCTATTTTTATATAACTGTATAAAAAAGCATATTAAAGAAGCCATTTTGCTAAATGTCAAGGGATTTCAACTCAAGTAAATGTTGAAGAGGAAGTTTTTTAGGAAATCCTTTTTCCATTTGTGCTGTAAATAAGGACACTTGCCCTTAATCGTCATGTATCAATTTCCTATTTTTTTGTATTTAAAACAGGTCAAATCTTAATTCACCATAGAGGCTGTGAAAAATGAGCACATTTATGAACGTCACAACATGCTACATGAAACAAATCCTCAATTATCATGTTGCAGAGCAGATCCAGTGCCTGTAATTTGCTTCAGTGGTAGGACCTATTCATTAACATCAGTGCTTATAAGCAGTGGCAACAGCAGCCACTTGCTCAGCATTCAGTCTGCCAACGCTTATGCCGCGTGTTTAATACAGTTTAATAAACTTTTGCGTTGAATGAAACTTTCTGCAGCAATATATACTGTTCAACAAAATAAGAAGATATTTCAAAATAAAATATGCCCTAATTTTTAGTGAGCAATGTAGTTTAAGTAGGGTAATATAGTTTAAGTAGGATAATTATGTCATATAGTTTGTTATGGGACAGCAAACTATATGATTGTCCGACCACGTAATGCAGCGCAGGTCATATCTAATGTCTATATAGCAACAGGCAAAATATAGTAATCCAAAATAATTAGCTGTTGTCATGTTGGATTCTTTTCAACCCTTAAATGAAAAGACTGAAAGACTAACAGCAGCTGGCCAATTATGGTTAGATTCTAATATGTGCATATTGAAAAATGGTTTTTGTATTTTTTTTATTAGTATTGATTTTCATTCATTCATTCATTATCTTTTCCGCTTATTACACTTGGGGTCGCGGGCCAGCCGGAGCCCACCCGGCAACTCTGGGCGCAATGGCAGGAACAACCCCAGACGGGGCGCCAACCCATCGTGGGGTAGTATTGATTTTTATTTATATAATTCAATATTCCTTTTTAGTGTGAACTGTTTGTATTGGCCAAGCTTTCCAAGCTTGGCATGGAAGAAATTTGGAAGCAAAGCACAGAGTCAATTGTAGAGAGAGCAACTTTGGTCAATTACGATATGATTACAGGTTTATCAGTTTAAGGGCTTTGATATTTGTTAGCCTCATCAATGTCTAGCTGGACATCAATGGTAAGAGACCACTGTAAGACCCATGGTATGCAGATATTTCTAAGGACCATTCACAGCACAAAATTGCCACATATATGGTAGTAACATGGTATGACATGGTGTTGCAGTGTCCATTCTGTGCTGCCAATGAAACGTGCAAATACAAGGTGAGATGTTCCTGACAAAATGACTACCAGGTGCAAAAGATGATCAACATTTCAGTTTTTTGCTTTGCTAACCTGAGAAAGTCTTGACTGCTCCGACTGCAACATGCTGACCTCCTGGCTGATGCTGCTCTGGCCCTGCCTCAGTGCATTATACTCCATTTTCAGCTGGTTGCCATGGGCCGACAGCTTGGCCACCTCCTCGGCCAACTGGACAAGCAGAGCGCGTTCCTGGCCCTTTACTGACTTTAGGTCCGTGTCATGGTGGCTGATCGAGTGCAGTAATGATGTCTGTAAACCTTCCAGGCGAAGAAAGTTGCTGTTGTAGTCGGGGCAGTTGGGGTCAATGAAGACGTTGACACGTGAGCCGTCGCCCCTCTCTACCGTCACCAAAGCGTTTCCTTCATCTTGATTGGTGCTAATGAGGGGTGGCGCCTCAGGGCCAGCAGGCCCCTGAGAGTGGTTCATCAGTAGGATAGTACTAGTCACTGTTACAGCTAGTAGCACAGCAACAAAGAGTAGAATCGTACACAGAAGGTAGCTACAGCTTGTCCTCTGTGAGAGAGAAAACAGAGAGACGAAAAGAATGAGAATGAGAGATTTACTAAGAATACAACAAATTTCACTAAGAACAGTGATATGTGATATGACATGTAACTAACTAGCAACTGTTTTCTAAAAGTTGTAGTTCTGCCAAAAGAGCCATTTTGTCTGAAAATTTTGTAGAACATTTTAGGTACAGAGGGGTCAAAATCAACCCAGGAAAAGACCCATGAGCTTATATGATCTTAAAAGGCCAATTCCAGATTGAGCAAACCTAGTGTAACAGTGACGAGGAAAAACTCCCTGAATATAGAAGTGAGAAACCTTGGGAGGACCAAGACTCAAAAAGGGACTCATCCTCCTTGGTTGGCCAAGATGTTAATTGAATATTTAAGTTGTAATAAAAGTAATATTAGGTAAATAATACAGTTTAAATCAATAATAAAATTTAAAACAAATAACAAATAGATTTAACTTAATGAGTCTTCAGCTCAGCGGGAAGGTAATGGAGGCACATCGTCTCTTTAATAACTAAATGATGGAGGGAGTTACTGCACTCTGGCGAGACCCGTGCATGGTGGGACTGTTTATTGGGAGGGAGATGTCAGGGTTAACACCATACACAAAAATAATGTATGAGGAATGGATGTGCACACTATGAAATACCAGTTGTTTTATTCCCGTCATGAAGAAATTGTAAATGTGCTAATGTTTGTTGTTGTTTGTTTTGGTGAGAAAGTGCAACCAGTTCCTACAGGATGGTCACACCTGGAAGGAATGGTGCAGTCCAAGGATGGGTAATGAAGTTGTTTTTTAACAGATAATATAACTGGTTTGTTTTCACTGGCTGTGCAAATGTCTGCCCCCAGAAAACACCCGTAAGGGAATAAAGCTCAAGACTCACTTAAGTTCATATCTGTGTTCCTTCGACATTTACTGCATTTCTTGCTTAGATTTTGTTTGTCGAGAGATGATATAATAAGCTTGTGTTCACTGGATGCATAAGGGATAATGTAAGTCCACATTTTCACAATGAGGGCTTAAATATTCAAGTTAGTTTGGTGAGTAATTAAAGTTATTTTTCATGCTGCCGTCCCAAATTCACATTTAACTTGCCTCTGCCGTGAGGCAATCATCATTGTTGAGCCCAGCTTCATTCTAAAATAAGCTTTGTGTTAATGATTATGCCCACCTACATGTTAATGTTTTAAGCATGTTTAAGGTAGACTACACTATGATAATATACAGTTCCAACTTTTTTTCATTAAAACATAACATTATTGTCAATTGAGGAGTACCTTTACATAATACTCAATGTACATAAAATACATACTGGTGTTGTGTAAGACCTATGTGCTGGGTAGATGTGTTGTACATAGTACATGTGCGTGCTGAGAGAAAACTGTGGGGGGGTTTACTATTTTGGTGATGGCTCCAGACTGATTTGTGCAAAGCACTCTGCTGTAAAGATAATCTACAGGAGGCGCTTTGTTTTTGCAGCTGCTCTGAGCACAGAGTTAACAATTGTCTCCTCTGTGCAAAAAAACACAGTGCATTCACACAGCAACACAGCGGCCATGGTGAAAAATGAACGAACGTGATTTGATGGGTAAATGCTGTGGCTCAGGAGAATGGAAGTGTCATGGCAGAGGGCTTCTTATCTTTTTTGAGGGCTCCTCTTCATTCAGCAAGGACAAGCTCACCCGCTGGGTTGCAATTGCTACTTGAATATTTCACTTAACGGTACAAGCTTCACTCCTGGGCAATATGCATATCATAAGCTTTACATATTTGCCAGTATGAGCAAAAGCCAACACGTTAGGTGACCATTTTGGGAAGAATATTAAGCCACATAGACATAAAGTGTCTTTTATTAGTCAATTGCTAGGGCTGTGAATCTTTGGGAATCTCACGATTCGATTCAGAATCGATTCTTGGGGTCACGATTCGATTTTTTTC
>JAUZSU010011638.1:0-11114 GCA_034780255.1 Parotocinclus maculicauda
TACTGTTTTGCATCGCTGTGTACCGACTTTGGAACGTTTGACTACTCTGATTAAACTCCTGAACTGTAAGCTGCATCTGCCTCCGTCCGCCTCACTCACCCGCTGCGTGACATTAACAGAATTGAATTTCACATATCAATGCATGTGTAAATGCACCTAAGTATAAGTATAAAAAAATATAAGTATAAATAACCTAAGTATAAAAAAATCTGAAACCAAAATGATGCGTCTGACTACAAAACCATCCCTTCATGGAGGACAGTAATAGCCCTGGTGGCAGAGGATTTTCCACAATTTGGCTGGGATGTCATGGGCCCTCAAATTCGTAATCTTCTTCGTCGATTTTTTTACCTCCTTTTTGGTTAATGGTGGCACGGACCCAGCGATCGGATCAGCACTTTGAATCTATGGGTCGTTAAGCTCCTAAAAGTAATTGCTCCATCAGCAGAGCATGACGGATGAGTCTCGAAGAAGAAGGTGGTCTTCTTTTTTTATATGCTTGACTTAGCCGACGCCCTGAGTGGCTTGGTGACATGCATTGGCCAGCAGATCAGTAGATTTTATTGTCTCCTTCTATCGTATGCTTGGTTACAGTAAGCAGCCTTGGCTGCCACTACTGCTCGCTTACCAGCTGGTTTTAGTTTTAGTTTAGCCAGTAGTGTAGGTAATGAAGTGGGACAGCCTCTTGCTAAAGAAAGTGTTGGTCAACACAAGCTTGTATGTTGCTAAAATTTGGTTCCTGTCCTTGTTGCGAGTGCCAACTTGTTGCCACCATTGGTTGTACCCATCTCTCGCCAACCCAACATAGCCATTGAGGTCGCCTCCTAATACCAGGTGTTCTTTGGGGAAAACAGGTTATAAATGGGTGTCGAATCCTAACCAGAACTTGTCCTTCTCATCACTGAAGTATCCAGGTTGGATGGCATGGCATATGACGTTTCAGAGGGTGTTCAAAAACCAACATCTCTAATGGTATGAGGGTGTGTTAATGCCCATGGCATGGGTAACTTGCACATCTATGAAAGCACCATTCATGCTGAAAGGTACATATAGGTTTTGAAGAAACATATGTTGCCATCCAAGTAACGTCTTTTTCAGAGACCTCCCTGTTATCTCAGAAAAATCTGATAATGTGCCAAGACACATTCTGCATGTCTTACAGCAGTCTGGCTTCATATTAAAAGAGTGCGGGTACTAGACTGGCCTGCCTCCCATTGAAAATGTGTTGTGTATTATAAAGTGCAAAATACGACAATAGAGACCCCAGAATGTTAAGCATCTGAAGTTGTACATCAAGCAAAAATAGGAAAGAATTCCACCCACAAATCTTTAGCAATTAATGTCACTCACACTTATCAGGTGTTATTTAAAGGAAAGATGATGTGTGACGCCGGGTGGAAAATGGATAAACGAATGCAGGTAGCGGAGCGGTAGGAGGAACAGGGGAAAACCAGAAATTGGCGTCTAACAGTCCAAAGTCGAAACCAGCAAGATCTACAACAAAACCGAGTGCGAGGCGAAAAGCGTAGTCTGAATACAGAAAGCATGGGTCATAACGAGTTAGGTAATGCGATAATTGAGGGCAGAGATAACGCTTAGTACAAGTGGCTTACCGACGAGTGTGGGAGATTAAAGTGGTTAAATAGGGTGTAGTAATGAAGACCAGGTGAGTGTAATTAGTAATGGTGTCAGAGTGAGCAGGTGGTTGTGGTCCGCCAAGCAGGTCGCGAGCGTGACATGATGTAACACAGTGGTAAACATGTCCCAACCCTTTTAGAATGAGTTTCAGGCATCGAATTGTAAATGAGTGAATATTTAAAAAAAACAATAAAGTGTATCCATTTAAATATTAAATATCTTGTTTTTGTAGTGTATTCAATTGTATATATTTTAAAGTTTATAATTGCATATATATTTGCAAATCATTATATTCAGTTTATATTTATATTTTCACAATGTCATAACTTCATTGGAATTGGAGACTTTAATTTTCTCTCAGTATGTTGTGTTTTCATAAAGTCATAAAAAAATTGCATTCAAAACAAAAAAAACACACTGATAGTTTCTAAATATTCATTACTTAATTACTTAAAATAAATAAATTAAAATACAAAATACTTAATTCAACATATCTACACTTTTATATATTTAATGTTATTTTGATTACATATTCTTATTTTTAAATATAAATGTGTGTGTGTGTGTGTGTGTGTGTGTGTGTGTGTGTGTGTATTCTGTAAAGTAAAAGTCAAGACCACTATGTATCTGGCGACGTGGAAATAAACAACTTAATGTCTATTGACAAATTCACTTGAATGTCTAAAGATACATCTATTTCTTAAATTGCAATTTGAAAAGTGTCTTGCTCTCATTAAACTTTAACAGCTGCCTCATGGTGATCCAGGTTGTGGTAAAGCTGGAGCATATGGCGAAAGCACTGTGTACAAGGCAAGAAAGGCTAATACAGGGTAGGTTAATACAAGAGGTTTGCACCTAAATGTATTTTTAATGGAATTTCTGCCAACAGCAGCAAGTGTAAGTGCACCAATTGCATCCCCTATTAAATCACCCAAGTAATAATAATGGTTCCATCCAACTGCTTTCGAACAGTGTGGGGATTATGTGAAGGGTGCTTACTGAGAGAAACATGGCAAAGCCAGCTGCTGCCTTCACATTTCTGCCTTCTTACTTTCTCGAGGTGTCAATCTGCTCCTGCTTTCATCTGAGAGATTAGGCATGGATGAAGCTTCAGCCACTGCAGCAGAAAAAGAAAGTTCCAACTTCCTTCTCTCCAGCACTTACCATTTAGGATCCATACTCCTGCGATACGTTCAGCATTAGTCTTTGTATGTGAATCACTTTCCCTTCTTTCTTCTATCCATTTCACTGGTATGCCTTTTCCTGCTATGCAATAAGATCTTTTTTTTAAATAGTCCATTTGGAAAGTAAAATTCTCTCAGACAAACAGACAAGGTCCATTGGACATGTCCTAATTGGTGGTCCAGCGTAACACGGGTGTTATAATGAAAGCTGATGACAGTGTGCTAGACAGTAATGGCACTTGGTGGCCATGCTCCTAATTGCCCATTTTAATCCTGCATGCTCAGGCCAGCAGCACTGCGTGAATGTGAAGACTATTGCGGCTGGGTGGTCATTAAGAGCATCCATGATCCTGTTATTACTTGATACCTGGCTAGCTTCTAACAGAGCCCATTATTGCTATAGAGACGATGAGCATGCTCCAGGCAAAAGCTTGTTATGGCATTAATAGCATTGCTGCACTTCCTTAATGAATGCCCTTACAGAATAACTGAACTAGCCTTTACCTGTAAGGTAAAAAATGACTGCAGAGCAATATAGATGCCTCTACACAGACATCCAGCCACATATGAACAAAAACATACATTTATCCATGGTTGGAAAATCTCTGAGACAGCTAGTAAAATTGCTAAGATTAATACAATGTTTTCCATTACAGATCATATGCAGTAGGTTCAGTTGTGTTATGCTGGAAGTTCTTAGGAACAAACCAGTGTTTTACTAATTGAGACCAACATAAGACTGGCCAATCGCTGATGATTGTCTAGTTTTCCTGACAAGCATCAGTGTTTTAATATTGATGTAGATAGCTAGTGAAGTCAGCAGTGGAATGACACTTAGAGGAGATCTTAGGTAGTTCAGATGTGCTGCTGCATTTTGAATAAGGCGTAGGTGTGTTTTTGTACACTGTTCACAAAAATTAAGGGATATTTAGTATGGGATATTTCATTTAAAGTATCCCGTAATTTTTGTAAGCAGTATATTTACTGTGTATACATATGTTAACAGATTTGCCAATCACCTGATGGGTATCTATGGAAACAAATGATCAAGTCCTTCCAATATTGTGTAGGAGATACCTGCATGACCAGATCAAGTTAACAACATAAGAAGGCAAACATAGCTGATTATCCAGTATTTCATCAGAGTTTCTTGCCTGAATGCACTGTCATTAGATTGATCTATTCCATCTGCCTGCAATTGTCCCTCTAAGCATCAGTCTTGGCAATCACTGAATCAAAAGTACAACATGCAATGTATTAAAGGGAACCAAATGGAACCTAAATACAGCATACAAAGAACATAATAACACCATGCAGGTGAGAGCTTTTCGAACCCCAGTACCAATTTCATGCTGTGGCACTGAGTCTCCCGTTGTGCTGCTCATTAGGAGATATTTATTTTGTCACCTCAAAGCAGCCTTCCTTCTAAAAGAATTTTGTCTCCTTTAGAGGATTGATACCTTCTACAATTTCCTTTAAATTGGACTGCTTATTAAGACTGAATTTTTCAGTATATGAGCTACAGATATGTCCCATTACTGTATATACAGTAATACCTGTATATAATACCTGTATAACCGAAATATCGCAAACATTTAGTGCTTGAAAGTTTTTGACCCCTTTAAAATTTGTGCATAAATGAAGCATCATCAGATTTCACACATCATAAAAGTCGCTAAAAAGAAATTACGAAGAAGAAAAAAAAATCAATAAAATATTTCACAGTGCACACACAAAACTCTTGCAGAAATCTTGAGCTTCAACAACTGACAGACGAGTCTCCGGAATCCCAAGTTCCACTTCTACAAATATTTTGTAATAGCCTGACTTTGATAGAGCCCTGTTTATGCTATCATGATTGGTAACTAGAAGACATACTATTCTCTTAAAGGTAACTTTCACTTTTAGAGAATAGTATGTCAAATGTATTTATTGCTACTAGATCGGAGGTAACAAAATCTTAGTTTAGCAGTACAGCCACTGTAAGAACTGAACACTGGTGTTTGCAGCATTGTACTCTAAGAAAATTGAAAGGGAATTAGTGCGCAGTAAGGAAAGGTTTCCGGTAGTAAATCCATAAGGAAAGGTTCCTGGCATGCTGTGGTTTCGCATCATGGGGGTGCAGCAAGTGAGTGAGAGAGAGAGGCTGACCTGACAAGTTCAGGCTATGTAAGAGTGTGAGAGAAAGAACGAAAAAGGGGAGAGAGAGTGAGAGAAATAAAGATAAAGGAGAGAGAGACACAGAGAGACACAGAGAAAGAGAGAGAGAAAGAGAGACAGAGTAAAGACCCTGGAGGGCTGCCAGTGTAACAGGAGACATTCTGCCTGCAGTGAGGATGATCTGTGTGTAGCTTTGCCAGGTTTCCTAGTCCACACACACATACAGCATTTTTTTCACACCTTATTTTCTAAAACTCCCTTGAGCAGCAATCCATAACAATGCACAGGCAGAGAGAGAGAGAGAGAGAGAGAGAACTGGACAGGCTGCCTCATTCAGGATTTGCATGTTTATTGTGCACAAATACAGCTTCCTACTGGGCACAAGATGTCATTTAAATAGTAGGTGAATCACGGAGATGCTAATCCATATTTTAATTACCAACAGATACTGAGAAATGTAAAAAACACTGAAGCTAACAAAAGTTTAATACATACTGTATGTGGTATTGCAAAAACACTACAGTCAAAAGAACATGATTTATGTGTATAGTTTTTTAACTTGAGTTTTTAGGACTTTTTAATTTGTATAGGACTTTTCGAGAAAATGTCACAAAGTGCATTACAATACAATATAATTAAATACAAGAAATAATAATAATAATAATAATAATAATAATAATAATAATAATACAAAAATACAAACTCAAGAGTTACTAAAAGCATGAGAATGAAATTCAACTTTTTTAAACACGTACTATAGCTGAATGTCTAATGTCAATGGGATGATTATTCCACAGCTTAGGGACATGCTACAAAGGACCTATCGTCTAGTTCTAGGCCTCTCAAGTGGACACAGGAGCTCTTAGATGTATGCTGGACCCTCATTATGTAGGACCTGATAAGTCACCACTAGTATTTTAAGATCAACTCTAAAGCTCACAGGCAGCCTATGAAAAGATGCTAGAACTGGTGTGATATGTTCCCAAAGTTCTGCCCTGGTAAGAAAATGAGCTGCTGCGTTTTGCACAAGCTGTTGACGAGCCATGCCTCTGACACAAACAGCTGAATAGAGCATTACAGAAATCCAACGGAGAGAAAATAAAAGCATGAATGACTTTTTCACTGTCTGCAAACAACAGAACATTTCTAACCTTGGTAATACTGGCAAAGGAAGCAGAATTGAAGAAGCATCCTGATGTGAAATTAGAAATTGAGGTGAGGGTCAAAAGCCACACCCATTTTTTTTCACGAGCAGCCTAGCCTTCAACCCTACACAACCTAGAACTTCCTGCACCCTTTTTTGACACATTCTCTGGACTGTGATAAGACTTCTGTCTTATCTTCATTCAAATTGAGAAAATTTTGCGACATCCAGGTTTTAATTGGCGCCACACAATTGGTAAGTTTAACAAGTCTAGCAATTTCATTACGGTTTACAGCTAAATAAACCTGGGTATTTGACAGCGTAAAAATGAAATGAAATAGTGAACTGCGAATAAGACTGCCTAAAGGGAACAGATACAAGGAAAATAAGAAGACCCAAGATACAGCCTTGAGGCACACCATTTGTTAAAAATGTTAGGGCAGACATCCTATCACCCACCGACACCTCAAATGACCTATTCTATAAATAAGAATAAAACAATTTAAGTAATGTCCCAGAGAAACAAATAAAATCCTAAAACATTTCTAATAAAATGTCATGGTCAATGGTATCAAAGGCCGCGCTAATATCTAAGTGAATTAAAACGGAAACTTCATCATGATCAGCATGCATTAAGAGGTCATTTAAAACTCTTGAGAGAGCTTTCTCTGTGCTATGCTTTGAACGAAACCCAAATTGAATTTTGTGCTAGCTGAACTAAAAAAATCTTATAAATAAAAGGAAGTTTGGAAATGGGCCTTAAATTAACCATTATTGTAACCAGTTTGTATTCCTCCTACTTTGGATCTTGGATCTTATCATGAAAACAACAGATTCTAGGAAGGAATACATGTTGAATGACAAACCTGCATATAGCAAGACACTGGTTCAACGGTCACTTATTCAGTCACTCTTTCACAATTGTTAGAGACTGAATAGTCAAACTAAATGCATATAGAGGATGATGGGAAAAAACTAAAGCACCAGACCTTAAACAGACATTACCTGGATGTTACAGTTTAATCAGGCTTAACGGCTATAACCATGTGCCTGCCTAGACAATAAATTAATTACTTATTACTTTAAGAGGTACTTTCTTTTAAATAATTCAGCTTTTGCAAAACAATTAGCAGAAACACTTTTAATAATCTTAATAAAAGTGGTTAATTTACAACATGTAACTGAACCTTGATCCAAAACTCCAAATTTGAAAAATGCTAATAAAATAAAAGGCAGAGGGTTACATTTTTAAATGTATAGATGTTTAAAAACAACTCAATGAACGCCTAGAAGTCATGACACATTTTTATTTATTTTTTCACTCAATGTAAAGCAACATTGAGTATTAGATAGGCACTACATAAATGCAACCTAAATAATAATTATTATTATTTAATTAAGTTGACCGGAAAAAAAACGTGAAACATATTTGAATCATACTGTCTGTACTGACATAAAATACTGACATTTTCCATACTGTCCCAACTTTTTTATTAATTTATTGTTTTATGTAGTTACAAGGTAGCTGATCTGCATTAAGTGCTCAAGGGAGCGAGAACTTAATGTAATACATTTCTAGTTAGTAATACAAAACATTAATCAACAAGCCTTCTGTGTTTTAAGATAGCTAATGTGACTTAAATTAATGAGAAATAAAAGTCGCAGTACTTCTGAGTGAACTCTGGTCTAGGTTGCAACATGAAGGACAGATGATATGGTTACGGAACCCTGCTGTAGACTGGTGCTCTGTCCAGGGTGTACTCCTGTCTGTGTCAGGTTCAGGGGTAGAATCTGATTCATACTGTTTGAACTCTGTTTGTTTTAGAGTTATCAAATTGCTAAACGTCATCACAGTTTGACTAAAAAGTGATTAAGTAATATTCATAAAGATAATTTATTTTCCTAAACCACTTGTGTGTGTACAATTCCATTTAAGTTGGGACATTGTGTGAAACATAAATAAAAACAATGATTTGCACATTGTTTTCAAACTGTATTCAATTGAATACTTTACAAAGACAAGATATTTAATGTTCAAATGGATAAGCTTTATTGTTTTTTGCAAATATGCAATCATTTTGAATTTGATGCCTGCAACACGTTCCAAAGAAGTTGCCAAGAAGGGGCATGTTTACCACTGTGTTACATCACTTTACCTTTGAACAACGCTCAATAAGTGTTTGGGAACTGAGAAAGGCATTATATAAAAATACAAAATATCCTTAGGTTACATTTTAAATTAATGTATCATATATTTTAACTCTTAGCAAAACATGACTAGAGCAAAGATTATTTCCTCAATCACGGTATTCATGCTGATCAATATAGCAAAACCGTGCAGTACCACTGAATAATTTAAGTAAGAAGACCTCATCTCTCCCAAGTTTTATTAATTAATCCAGCTGAATAATGGAGGTGTTCATTTGCTTCCTCTTTGACCTAACACTGTCCAGTCAGAAGATTGATGGCTCAATTTTCAGAGGATAGCAGGGGAGGTCGCTGCATTTCATTTAGGTCTTAATTCACAATTTCTTTGTGCAGCGTATATTTGAAATAGGAACTGTCTCAGCCAGCCCTTGTGAATTATAGCAGCACCAACTACTTAGTGGTGCTTCAAAATATGAAACTTAACATATTAATTTCTGAGGCATTAACTGAGCTTAAAAGGGTTCATATTTAGTTGAAGTGACACCATTTCTGGGTCTAAACGAATTTTCTCGCATTTACTCCAGTGAGGTACAAAATAAAGAAAATCAATTAGTTTAGACTAAACCTAATTAAGCTCTTGCCTTTATTATGAGCTCAGATATAGATCCAGTTACCTCAGTACCACCTCTATTAAAATTCCATTGATCTTGTTTCAGTCTTTTACAGTAAGTCATTGCTTATGCATGCTTACACTACAGACTCGCCAATAATACATAAAGACATACAGAGTCAAAAATGACACTGTGTCTCCTCATTTCATTCTTTGAAGATGTGTTTGTGTCTGGAGGGGGGTCAAGTTTATATATCACTGTAAGGACCAAATCTTAACACAAGGCTTTGAAAAAGCCGACATTTTTACCCTTTTTAAAGGCCTTTCTGGCCGTCATAAGGAAAAGTGCCTCTTTACTAAAGCTGAAACTCTCTTGACAAAACAAAATTATTATTAAGAGATTTTATTTTGGTTGCTAAGACTAAGGTATGGGTGAGATGCCTTATATTTGGTATATTTGCTCTAGTAATTATTATGCCAATGGAGCGATTCCACAATATATGTTTACCAAGACAGTGTACGTGAGAGAGGAAGAAATGAGTGTTATATATATAGGCATTTACATCCAGGCATGTCATTACCTAAAAGCAAGTAGTATAAAATAAAATATAATGTGATTTAATCTCTGTACCCTTTATTCACTCAGTTAACTTTCTAATGTTTCATTTCATTATCTGCCCAGCCAGACAGTTCAAGCCCTCCAGACAGTTCTAATAATTCATCCCAACACAAATTGTGGCAGCCTGATAAATAAATTTTTTCTACCTAGGCATCATTCAACAGTCGCCAAAAAAACAGAAAAAACACCTTGTGTTCATAGTAGCAAGCAAGAACAAAAAAAAGGGCATTTTTTTGTGCGACACAAGACTGTGTTTTAGCATGACACCAGAGCAATTAATATACTGTCAAACTGTGTGTTTAATGTAAATGGGCAAATTTATGTTGGTTTCTTTTTTAGCATAAGGTGATAAATCCAAGATTTGGTTCCATTTAGCAGCCAGTTTACATGTTTATTTTTATATATGCCTTAGTTTGCTAAATATGAATATTGCTCAATATGCTTTATTATTATTACACTTTTAACAAACTGCAAATTATACTAAGTATACAGTAGACTGTATCTATTTTGACTTTAAGCATTTAAAATTGTAAATGTAAATGTAGGGTCAGACAATATTCATAACAAAGTCACAGTATAATGAAATACAACATAATTAACGTTTAAAAGATCACTTTTCATGGCGCACATTTTTTTAAATTCATCAGTAATTACAAACAAATTGTGTAAGGTGTACTGTATACTGTATATGAGTTTGTGCTATCAATAAAACACACCCACCTACACACACGGGTTCCAAGGGTACACACAACAACGCCTTCTCCAGGTGAAAAAAGCTGCATATAACGACAGAGGATGAACAGTATCTGCCAGTACCGTATATAATGTTTTTCCATCTAATTTAATCAGGTCAACATTGCCGTCAGTTCTAGAGTTGCACAGCCCTTACTAGAAGCTAAAAATGCTTAAAATGTGCATCTGTATAGAATTATTTCTTACATTTTGTGAAAAGCCTTCAGGATCAGGGTCAGTTGTATAGGTTATCTATCAAGTACATGATGTTGGTTGCTTGAACTCTAATGTTATTCACGAAACCTTGCGACACCTACTTGCAGCAAATAGTACCAGAGTTTTGAGAGTCTTGCAACACATTGATGCAAATGATAACAAAACAGTTTGAAACTAAGTTTACCGGAGTGATTTTCAAAATTTAATGCAAGGTGATTAAAAGCATAAATCTAGGAATAGTCATGAAAGTGAGATGCTGGAATTTGATTAAATGCAAAGATTTTTTGGTCCCTGTGGTCAATTGACCTGCATTTGGCACTTCTAGTGTTAAGATTATGCTTAACTGCCAGAACATCTACAGCTTTGGTTGTGAAAGTAAAATGTTTTACCCAAGAATGTTAAGAATTTGTCTGCCAATTCCATCAGCTCCAGCTGACTATTGAATTCAAGACTTTTTAAAATATTTATCCTCACTTTTATAGTTTGTTTGTTTGTTTATTGAGCTTCTTTAATGTCGCTATCGGCATCAGTGGCCATGTAAGCGACACACACAAGGTTATATCCATACATATACATACATATATACACACAAGTCAATGCCAATTTGGAGTAATCAATCAACCTAACACGCATGTCTTTGGACTGTGGGAGGAAACCGGAGTA
>JAUZSU010011659.1:0-11114 GCA_034780255.1 Parotocinclus maculicauda
TTAGGATTTGGTCCAAATAAGCGGCTGGTCCCATTAACCGGTGGTCCTATTAACCGGAATCGACTGTATTTAGATTAGAAGGTATATTACAGTATAAGGTACTGGTTATTGAATATTTTGTATTAGGACAGGAGTGCACGGCAGGAACAACCCTAAACAAGGGGACAATGCATCGTAAGGCAACTCTCCCTCACCCCAACACCCCCCACTCACTCACTGTGTCATCAGACAAACCAAATCCAAAATGTTTATTGTTATGTTTTACAGAATTGTGAGTCATTTTGGTATTTTTTTTACTTTAAACTTAATCACTTAATGGATTTTTTTCCATTTCAGTTTATAAAACTAATTCCAGAGCTATGGATTGTACCATCTTTCTCTGTATTTAGGGAGGTGCACCCTCGCCTTTTGATAGGAACTTTGGTACAAAGTTGGGAGTGAGAGCGGTACAGTGGCTTACAGGGAAAATGGCTGAAACTTTCAGACAAGGTATGAAGATGCTTATTCTTAATGAGTCATTGGCAAATAACACAAATTAGTGAGCTGTTACAGTTACAGCTATTACTCTTGTACAGTTTGACTATATTTAAATTAAATTATTATTCAATTAAATTTAAAGTCTGTTACTATGATACGGCAGCTGCGTTCCCAGACCTCACTCGTCAAATCCATCTTCAGTTACCTGTGATGAACAACCAAAGTTTTGAACTTTCTGTGTTGATAACTTTTGAACCACCAGAGATATTCCAAATTGATTTCCAGGATAATTCTGGTCTTCTCTGACATGCTACATGATCACATTAGTATTTTATTAGTTTTTTTGCTTGATCCAACATGGCAACTTTCAAGATAGCAGCCATGTTCGAGACATAGCCTAAAAGACAGGCCCCCCTCACCCATTACTTGCTGAGGTATTCAGATATGTCATTTTCCCTTTTGATTCTGAATTAAAAGGGGGTCCTGTGACTTTTGAATAACCCTGTATTTGATATCACTTAATACAACTATAGAGGTGTGCGCATAAACATGTATTAACCTTTCCTTAGAACTCTGTTGATTTTCAGGTTATTTATTATTATTTCAAGATAATATTCAAATAATAAATATCTTTCTTTTTCTAATACACCCACCACCTCTGGATTTTTTGTTTAAAATGCAACACAGAATGATTAAAGCAAATAAAACTGTAATGAAAATGTGATGTAATGTCATATAAACAGGGTAGTGTAGAATAATCTGATAAATACCATGTGTTTAAGAAATCCTTTTTAAAAAAACAACAATTCAAATACAGCATTCTTCTCAGCATTTAGAGGCTCTAAATGAAATGTTTTATGCAGGTCGCGTGTTTGCTAACTCTCCGGACACAGCATGTGTTGTGGGCCTGATTAAGAAAGGGATCACATTCAGCCCAGTGACTGAGCTACAGGCACAGACTGACTTTGAGTGAGTAAATACAATTAATCTAATTTCACTATTTATTCCACAGTATCTTTCTCTATATCTATGTATGTTCATTCACCAAGCAGTTATTAACAGACACTATACTAACACAGGGTAGGGCCTCCGATTTTTTCTGCTTCAACTGCATGAACTGACTGCTCACAAAAAATGGGGAATATTTATAAATTTATATGGAATGATTGAAATGATTTCATCTCTTTTTTTACTAAACAAGAACATCAGAAAAGGAAACGACAAGTCAAAGTTCTATAATGCACATAAGATGCAAAAACAACTTTAATTTAACTGATAAAAAAGCACTATAAAAAAAGACAAAGTGCTGTTTCCTGATCTTAAAAGTGCACATTCTGCAATTTTCAAGCTCTTGCACTGTCTCTGTGACATGATATGAGGTTTTTCGAGCCATAGGACATTTTGAAGCTGCTCAAACACAAATGCCAGTGGTAACAGCACTCGGAACATCCCAAAGTGTGATTAGCAGACTGTTGAATCACTTTCAAGAGACTGGAACAATACAAAGAAGACTATGGCAGGGTCGTCCATCTGCCACAACAGCAAGAGATGACCGCTACTTAACCTTACTGGCAAGAAGGAGCAGGCGCAGCAATGCAACAGAGTTGCTGAAACAGTTTCTTGCCGCCATTGGACGACAAATATGCACCCAGGCCATACAAAATCAACTTCATGTTTTACTGCATGCCCGGTGACCAATGGTATGCATTCTGTTATTTTCTGAATGCCATAGAACCCATAGAAGGTGAGCTGATGAGAGTAGTCATTGGAGCCATGATGAGTGGTCCTCTTCTTTGATGAGTCACGGTTCAGTTTGCAGCCTGATAATCATCATGTCCTGATCTTGACATGGACAAAGAACAAGGAAGAATCCATGGTTCATGTGAGAAAGGGACTCATTCTATGGTGGTGGAATCATGGTTTGGGCTGGTATCAGCATTGGTGGTCGTACCGAACTCCATGTCATCAGAAATGGATCACTGACTGCTATCAGATACCGAGATGAGGTCCTGCACCCTATATTGGTACTTTATGCTGGAGCAGTTGGAAACAACTTTTTTTATGGACGATAATGCAAGGCCCCACTGTGCACATCTTATCAACAACAAGCCTACTGAACAGTGTGGCACTCTCCAGTTTGACATGCTTTTGTTCACCACCATGAACATTTACATTTCCAGCATTTAGCAGAGGCCCTTATTCAGAGGAACTTACAACTGATACAACTCTTACAATCCAAGCAATTGTTGGTTAAGCATCTTGCTCAAGGACCCAACTGTGGCAGCTTGGCAAAGGTGGGATTTGAACCCTGGACCTTCTGGTCCAGAGTCCAGTACCTTAACTGCTAGGCTACCACAGTCCAACATGTCACCTGCTACACAATCACATTAATAGAGTTTGCATCTCAGTATTTGAACAACTTTCTTTGACCTTTCATTTGCATTTCTTATGATCGTGTTTAATGTAATAAAATCATTGGGATAATGTAAGCTTTTACGGTACTGAAATTTCAAAGCATGTTTAGGGAAATAAAGGCATGTAAGTTTTAGACTGAAACCGATTCATTAATTAATTGTATTGTAGGTAGGGGGTTACCTGTAATAAGGCGTGACACAAAGGGCTCAGTGAGCTGTAGAAACCCATGGTCCACATACTGCAGGAAGGTGTTGTGAGGCAGACAGCGAACACCCAGAACAGTCAAAAGTGTTGAATATCCTAAACATGTACACATAACACTGAAGTTTGACATTTGTTACTAATTTTAAATAAAGCTCTTCATTTACAAACACCTGCTACTGCTTAAAAAAATTGGGACAATATTAGATTGGAAAAACGTTGCCTGGTCTCATGAGTCTTGATTTCTTTAGCAGTTTTCAGATGACAGGGTCAGAATTTGGTGTAAACAACATGAAAGCATGCATCCATCTCGACTTATATAAAAGGTTCAAGCAGGTGTAATGGTGTGGGGGATATTTTTTTAGCATACGTTGGGCTCCTTAATAACAATTGAGCATTGTTTAAATGCCACAGCTTACCTGAGTATTGTTGCTAACCATGTCTATCCTTTTATGACCAATGTGTACCCTTCTATGCACCAGGTCAGCTTGTTTCTTGAACATGACAAGTTTACTGTACTAAAATGTCCTCCACAGTCACAAGATCTCAATCCAGTAGAGCACCTCTGGGATATTGTAGAACCAGAGACTGGCATCATAGATAACCAGGCTCATTTTGAGTATTTTAGCTGTTCTCCTATCATGTGCAGTGGTCTCTAGATTTTACTCAAAATGGTGCAATAAAAAAATCAGGTGTGTGGCAGAAATTATTTAAAGTTGAGAGAGGTCAGTTTAGTTTACAGAAAGTCTCTCTACACTGTGGTGAGCAGAAAACCATCGTAGAATGTTTTTGTACAATACCAAATGACCACATGGGGTTTCACTTCTCTTAGTAAAAAATAGAATGCTGAGGTTGCAGTGGCCACTGGCTCACCAATACTGGGCAAAAAACATACCAAAACAGGTGGATGTAGTGTAATAGTGTCAGAAATGTTCAAACAGTTTGGACCTGTTAATGCAATCATTACTTGATTGACACAGATGATGAGTCCCTGACTGGCGTCTAAACACAGCCAATCGTTTTTGTATGTGATGAATGACCCAGTCAAAGGTACTGCCAGGCCTTTAAATTGTGCACTTGTGTACCCAAGATCAAATACACTTATTGACCAAAAATATCTTACCAAGAAGGAGAATTGAATTAAACTTATACAGTACGTATGAATGTAATGATTTTAGATTGATAATATTAGATTTAATATTAGAGTGATAATATTGTAATATTAAGTTACTTTTATTTGGGGACACTGTACAATTAAAAGGACACTCTAGTTACCCCATAAGCCACCTCTAGCCTGGATACAAGATGAGACATGGTTCCAAATGGTATCCTGTGGCACATTTGCCCACAGGTGTTGCAGCTGGGCCTCGTCCATCAAATCAGCAATTAGGGTAGTCTCGATCCACTCCATTCCTACATACCTAAACCTGTCTGTCATTGAGGTCAATATGGTTAAATAATGGTTCAATAAATAGGGTTCCAACCCCTAGCAGTCCAGGTTTCTTGTTCCACCACAGCAAACGCAGACAATGGTGGCTGGCTTTCAAAGGCAAGAAAAAAAATTGCCACTGTGATAACAAATTTCCTTCTGCTAAGGACCTGGAAATGGTCTGAACAGAGACAAGGGTGTGTAGTGAAGGTGCCCCCTGTGTCAGGATGATGAACAACAAAAACGTGGGAGCTGCTCGTGCTTGTCAGTGGCTCAAACAATCCTCTCGACTAGCTGTTAGTCTGGGCCACCAGGGTTTGTTCACTGTGTGCATGCCAACACCTCCTACCATAAGTCAGAGTGGGCTGGATGGTGGGCAGTTCTTTGAAACAACCATCCTGCTTCTCTCATTCAAATAATGTGCCTCCTCTCAAAGTCTGTCAATTTGGCAAAATGTCTTCTAGTGGGTAGAAAAAGTATGTCTAGCAGTCAATTATCTCACCAGGAAGTACGCTGTCCAAAAACTAGCCACTGAAAGCCCTTTTACAGGGCGGTGACAGATCTTTTGGCAAGATCGATGTCTAACCAGACCACACCCACAATGATTTACACATCTACCTGAGACATAACTGCATGCCAATTTTTGCGGCAATCTGACATTTCTATCTGGGTGCTTTATTTTTTTACCAAACAGTGCATATGAGAAACATAACCTTTTCACATCTTTGAAAAGTGTACTGCACTACAGTGCTCTTCTCTTATCTCTACTGATTGCATTTGCATGTGTCTATGTGCATGTGTTTGGATCCACTAAAATTCCTGCAGAGAGTGAGTTGATGGGAGTGAACAGGGAGTTGGAAGATTGGAAGGGTGCAAGGAGTATGATAAATAACATGGAGGATCTGCTCACCAGGTGGTAGAGGTAAACAGAGCCCTTTCACTGCTTCCAGGATTTGACACATTACATGGAACATTGAACAGTCTTCAGAGCTGCCTTGATGTTTCCTAGAGTGACCAAATATGGATAATTACCACATTCATTTATTAATTATGACTGCCAAAAACATGATGCCTTAACACCATTAATCACTTTTACACCGCTTGACCACTGCTATAGCCTGTGTCTACGACTATTCTTTACATCATATATACTGTATAGACCACAATTATCCTATAGAAAACATAATTGTTGATTGTAGTAAACAATTCTAAACACTCCCCTATGTGTTTTTGTCACTGTAAATTATAAAAAATATGCGTGTCATACAAATAACAGCTTGCACATGCTTTTTCAAATAAGTACCTAAATGTATCATTCTGGTCAGACATTAGAACATAATATTTGGTAGATATTATTGATTTCTAAAAAGTAATAAATGCATTCTGGTGACACATATTATCCTTTTTTTTGGCTAAGCCTAAATTGTTATAGTCAGCACTCCCCCAGGAAACAACACTGTGGTTCTTCAGTTACAAGCTTAAATTATCAATAACATATATATTGTAGAACCAAATATAAATGTGCCAGCTGAAATATAACCATCTTGCCTCACTGGCTGCATACAACCAAAAGAGAATGAGTCCCTATGATGAAACGCTAATTTCTAGAACAGGAAATATCAACTTCTAAACACTTTAAACCATTAAGTAAGTAGATCCAGCATGCACTACTAGAAGAAAGATACAGAGGTCAAATGATCTGCACTCTGCACTGCTAGGTATATATAGGTCAATCTGGCACAGTGCTTTAAGGTGTTAAGCAGAGTAGACTTTTTCCTTTCACATCTCTGCTTGTGCTGGATGTACTAACTGAAAGGTTTAAAGAAATTAGTGTTTCTTCAAGTGGACTCGTTCTATTTTGGGTTTAGAGTTTGTGTTATTATTAATGTGTGTTTGTAACTGAAGAACCACGGTGTTGTGTATTTCCTGGAGGAGTAATGACCATAGCAATTTAGACTTTTCTCTGTAGATGGTAGTGTTCCTGTTGTTTTTTCACTGTTATATCTGACCCATTTAAATATTAATTGCACACAGTTTTCCTTTGAAACTACCTCTTTTAGTAAAATTACAATAGCATAAAAATACTATATCTCTATATAATGTGGAAGGAAACCGGAGTACCCGGAGAAAACTCACACAGACATGTGGAGAACATACAAGCTCCACACAGGCAGAGCACAGGATCTGGATTTAACTGGGGATCTCTGAGCTGTGAGGCAGCAGTGCTAACCATTGAGTCAGTTCAGATATTCTGAAAATGGTTGTGAGAATGTATATGGCAGCTCAGATGTTAAAGCTCAGAGGCATGTTCGGATGAATCAATTATGAATCCATAAATGCTTATAAAATTATATTGGATACATGAACATGAACTGTTATTATCCCAACTCAGTTTAATCACTTAGGAAAAAGCACCTACTGGATAAAGAAGTACAAATGTATTATTTTGGGGGATGGGTTTGAGAGATTATATTTGTTGGATTGTGATATATTTGTTGGATTATATTTTTTTCCAAATAGCTCACTTTACTAGGACATCCGTTATATAAAACAACTGCCATTAATTAATGCACTTATTCTAAATTAGAACTTACAAGCAGAGCACCTGGGGGCCCAACTTCAGTTTCAACCACATGGACTCCAACATGTGCCTGATCAGCTCCAGCTATACACAAAACAGATTAATTACAAACAAGGCAAAGAAATCCTCCGGCTTAATAATCACTTTATTTTTAAAATCATTAAATTAGTCTTACATATAATTATGATTCCATGGTACTATAATATTATTTTTATAGTATTAATATAATGCCTCATAATTACATACATACCTCATGTTGACATATGAAAGACAAAGCCTCTGAATTTTGTTTATTGCCCTATATTTTATTACACTTACCATAAAGGATCTACAAAAATGATTTAACAAAGCTGTCTTTTCAGAATCAATTGCAGAAAAGCTCTCATTCTAAAAACTTAGGTTACTAAGGTTAAAAAATATAATTCTTTTTTGGAGAGCAGGTCCACAAGCCTTTAAAAAAATGTAAATTTTCCAATCAGACTAACATACACTGACTAAAGCCTGACTTAGACTCTACCCATATCTTTATGTTCTTTCTACTTGGCAAAAACAGGAAGTGTCCGTGTTAAATGATATCCTGTTCAGTCGTCATGTTTCAGCTGATATCTCTGGGGAGTTACTTGGAAAAGTGTCATTGACCATCACGTGTATCAGGAAAGGACATGCATCAATATGCTTCCCTTATGCCAGTTCCACAACCAAATCTGACAGAGTGGGGAAAGTATGGACCATGCAAAAAAAACAGCTTATCTTACATGGATGTGAATGTGTGGAAAAACTTTGAAACAAAAATGCGTAACAACAACCCCTTAATGTTGTACATTTTAAGACTTCTCAGTGTGACCACTTTTTTTAAACAAATAAAACGAATTAACAAATGAAATGAGGTTGACCAGACAAAACATGAAATATCTTGGGTTCATACTGACTGCAATGAAATCAAAGTCAAATTAAATGTAAGAAACACTGTTTTTTTATTTGTTGTGCGAGTTCTATACTGTCCCTGCTTTTTGGAGGGTTTGGGGTTGTACAACTGTACTAGTTGTGAGTAGATAGTGTCTGTAACTAAATGATCAAACCCATTAAGCTGCAAATCACAAACACAAGCTTTCCCATAAAAATATAATCACTTATACACACCAGCTTAGCCACGTAGTTTACCACTAGTGTATCTATTTTCTTCTTTCCCAGCCGTGGCAGATGCCTGTGTAAATGCTCCCGAAGCTTATCCACCATCTGCACAAGATAAACACAATAATCTCTTTTATTTTTTTTATATTCATTCTTTCCCACATATTAACCCTATTTTTCTAGTCATGATCATAGGGCGGGTTCAATGCCAATCCAAGGACAAAACAGCACTGGCATAAGTGTGCCCTGGACAGGACGCAATGCTGTTAAAGGGCCAGCAGGGAATACAAAATGGTCTGCATTTGAAGTGCTCAGAGATGATCACACAAATACCCTATCCTTCCTGAAATACAGTCAGTTACGTCTGCATGACACCCAAAGTGGATTAAAGCCACCACTGGGACTGCAATGCTGGGCTAGCGTATCAGAATGCTACACGATCTGAGCACCCAACTTATTCATAAAAATTTAACACTGTTTCAACAATGTAAAAAAAGCACATTTGTCTCACCAAAAGTATTGCGTAGGACAAAGGAGAGTATAAAAAAAGATATTACAAGACCCATTATTGTTCAAAGTTAGCACACTAGACAGTTGTAGTATCATCACTTGTTGGGCAGACTTCAAGACAAGTACAGTCAAGACCTGACATAAGTCCCAACTTTCTATATGATCCACTAACCCACTATAACCAAGCTGCAGCTATAGGGTCCTGGTCCTGGTCCCCTAAATCCCCAATTGCTTGTATTTTGTGTGAGATTGTAACAGCTGTTAGTCAACTGTTACAACAAGGTAAAAGCAGGTACTGTAACTCACCAGACCTATGAGCAACCTCTGCTGCTGGTCCTCCTCCTGAAAAAGAGGAACCACTCTCTTATCTGGAAAACACAGACAAAGTCTGATGTTACTGGCAGTACTCAAACACAGCTCAGCCCAAACATATCATTTCTCCCAGTGCTTCCATGTTCTTCAAACATAATTTAACCAAGTCTGGACTATTTGATTAATCAAAGACTCCCCTTGCATTATGTATCTAATGTATGTACGTTTGAGTACATGGAAAAGTCTAGCCAAAAGTTGAGGAGAAGGTCAGGTGAGCAAAAGAAGCAATTCAATTCAAAGGAATGTCTTATTAGTACATTACGAAACTGCACTGGGCCCCTGTCCATGTACTTTATTTGTATAAAGAGGAAAAATGCTTTCTTGGGAAACATACAAAACTACAAAACATTTTTTAAACCAACATTTCCTATAATCCTGATGGGGGAAACACTCTGTAAAAGCTACTGCTACTACAATAACCATACAACACATCAAATTTAGACCAAAGGTATGACTTACCCAAATGCCAAGTGTCTACCAAAGCTAAAACTCTATTAAATGATAAAGAAAAAGTACAACTTTAGAACAAGCTGTGTCTTTTCACATTTTACCACATACCATTTTTTGTAAACACAATTATGTGGCCTGTAATAGCTTACACAATAAGAGGTTAGGCAATGCCATTACAATAAATGTTTCAGTTTAGTTATGCATTAAACGTCAGTGTTTTCTGTTAGTTCTGTAAGTGCACATTAAGTTACGTAACAGCATTGTAAAAATGCAATGAACTCCTCGACAGGCAAGTTTTCTCTTTTTCCCTCCCACACACATTCATTCTCTCTTTCTTGAGTTTCTCTCTCTCTCTGTCTCTCTCTCACACACACATACACACACAGAATACACTGTCAACATGCTGATCTCCACCTACTTTGTGGTGTTTTCCTCAAGATGTCGGAAGTAGTTAGATGATTTCTTTTTCTCTGAGTTCTGTAATGGTATTCTGTCATTATTTTTTAAAGTTAAAATGTGTTATCTACAGGTCTGTACAAAGGTCTTGGGCCACCATTATATTTGTTGTTGTAGCAATGGCATAATAATAATCTATAATAATTTCTCCTTATTAAGATACAAAAAAAAATATAGGAAATATGTACACAAAATTTTAAAAATGCAGTTCTCTGAACAAAATGGCTTCTGCATGCATAATGTGCATAGTGTGACCTCTCTTGGAACTAAGCACATCTTGAACTCTTTTGGGAAGACTAAAGATTTCTGGAATATTTTTCTGGTTTTATTATACCAGGCTCCTTTCAGCACTTCCCAGAGTTCTTCTTTAGGATTAAACTGTATTATTTCTTACTCTGTTATCCCATACTACCTCTATAATATTCAGATCTGTACGCAGTCCATAACTAGTGGCTGTTTTTCTCTACATTTTTCAATATATTAGCAGTTTGGGATCATTACCATGCTGAAAAATAAAAACATTCCCAAACAGACGCTGTTTGAAAGAAATGGCTTCAGAACTTAAAATCTGTTTGCACTCAACGTTCATGATCCATCAGTTAGAACAATAACTCAAACAACACTGACAGAAATGCAGCCCGAAACCAGGACAGACCCTCCACAATGTTTCACTGAAGGCCACAAACACTCATTCTTCCGTCTCGCTCCAACTCTTCTTCTCACAGAATACTTATTCCTTCATTCCAATCTTGTGAGCTTAAGCACATTTTAGCATTTTCTTAAACCTACAGATGGCCTAAGACTTTTGCACAGTACTGTCCATCTACATTATTTGGGAATCACAATAATTAATCCAAAGACTAATATACTGTAGTTATAAATATAAATGAAAATGAGAGCTAATTTGTTTCATCCTCTTACCAGCATTGCTTGTAGCTTGGTCCACTCACTCTTGAGATGGGAGAACTGGTACCGAGGATTGGGCATGGCATCAAAAAATTTTGTCCTTTCTATAACCCACTGTAGCTCATCCCAGTAGCCATGCAGACTTTTGGCCTTTTGTAAAGAAAACAACAATAAGGGGAAGCTACT
>JAUZSU010011670.1:0-11113 GCA_034780255.1 Parotocinclus maculicauda
TGTCATATTCTATGTCCAATCATTAAGTGAATTGTTGTGATGCACAGTGTGACCAGCTCGATATATAGCTGTGATACCCTGAGCTACAAGCGGTATTCTATAGTATGTCACCTTACGCTGACGTTTTACACATAGGCTGAAATGACTGTCACCACCTGTAATCCTGTTTGAAAGACATTTCAAACAGTCTGCTGCTGCATTGCTAAAAACAAGTAACCTCTTGTGGAATTCTGCATAAACCAAGGCATCAGTGTCAGTTCATTTACACTAATTACAACCTTATGTACCTAAGTGTTTAATGCAGCAACTTCAGTAGCAGATGTTGCTTTCTGACTAAAGGAAAAAACATTTGTCAGTTCTGTCTTTGACTTTCAGAAAATGGTTTTAGCTAGCGAACTACTATTGATGAAAAACAAATGATAAAGCTTGTATATAAGATTCACAGTACATATCCAATGGCAAAAGTTAGATCGGTACTTAATTGTGTGTAAAATGTGAGCACACATGAGCTTTTACCCAATTAATGCAGGTCCAGTGAGCACCCAGTATGTACAAGGGTAGCTTGAGATAAATGTTCAAGCCAATTCAGTCTGAGTTTTTTTTAGATGAGCAAAATAACACTCATTTTACAAGTTGCTCTTAATCAGTATGTATTATGTGCTTTTCTACCTAAATGCCAATCAAAATATTTATTGAACACCTGAAGGGGAATAAATTAGAGAATGGTGAATATGTGCATGAGTGAAAGGCAGTTACTATTTTGATGAAAATTTTGTTTCTATAAGGCAGAACAATATGTGTGTGTTCTACCAACATAATGTTAACAAAATAATGGAAGTTCCTTGTGGCTGAGAGGTAAGAGCAAGGTATAGTAAACAGCAGCTTCTGAGGACCAAATTTGCAACATTAAGGATTGCTGTTGCATGGCACAGTTTTGGACTGGTGTTTCACTTTCAGTTCACTAGTAGATGTTTTGTTGCTTATGGGCCATTGGGGATAAATTGAAATCCATTCATTAGAAATGTTTTTTAAAATATTTAGTTAGGATTGTGAATAGGGACATCTTAATTACACTTGGAAATAAAAGCTTATTTTTTTCACCAACTGAAATAGGTAGGCCTATTTCTATTTTTTTCCATTTAGCATGCTCTTTAAGTGAAAGTACAATTAAGCTTTACAGTAGGTATATATTACTAAAGCTGTCGCTACATGTAAAATATATATGTACAGTGTAATGTATATGTAAAAAGTGTATTCATATTGTGCCCTATTTAGCCTACTTTCTCATCAAAATACTCACTGTCACTCAAAGTTATGTTTTTAGGCTCTGTCACAGGTAATTCTGTAAGGTACTGACTGTATAGCAGATGGTTATTTGCATATCTAAAAGTATATCTGGATTTTTATGTTATACCATTTATGTTTGTCAGGGATATGGCTTTTGGCCAAGCCATGAGAAACCTAACACATGTGACACACCACATATGGGGTTCCCATATTTTATCCTGGTATTTCCTAATGTGAACTGCGAATAGTGAATTCCATGCCCAAGAGAGTTAAAGAAGTGCTGGAAAATAATGGTGGTCACACAAAATATTGACACTTTGGGAACATTTTGGCCATTTTTCGACCTGTCACCTAACTTTTAGCTCCAGGAGTACAACAGGTAGATTACTTTTGTTGCCAGCGGTTTAGACATTAATGGCTGTGTGTTATTTTAAGGGCACAGCTTACACTGTTATACAAGCTGTAGACTGACTACTTTGCAGTACATTGTATTGAAATGTCATATATTTAGTCTTGTCCCATGAAAATATATAATAAAATAGTTACAAAAATGTGGATGTGTACTTACTTTTGTAAGAAACTGTATATTTGAGAATCTAACTGAAACTTGGTTATTGCACCCTTATTATTGCTGAAGAAAACAAACCGCTAAAGCTTATTTGCAAAAAGTGTGAACATCCTGACACCTGACTTGTCACCATAGCTCCAGGAGTACACCAGGTAGATCAAAAACAATCACCACTATCCAGGCATTAACACTTGTCAAATATTTGGCTTCTTAGATATTAATACTGGAACCAAAGGCTAAATCAGTTTAAATATATGCTAATAGACATTTGGTCTGCAGAGTTATTCTCAAATGTAGGCTATGTTTTGGAAAGGTTGTAAGTTGTAGAATGTTTTTCAGAGTAAGTATTTCTTCTGTTGTGTGCTTGCCAGATAGCCATGCATGGCTTAACTGAATTTCCCTCTAGACAGATAAGCCTGGAGGCCAAACAATGCCATGTGTGGTGTTTTGCTCTAGGCTCTAAACACTGCACAAGATGCACAGAACCTTGGTATTCCCACTTGATTCCAATTACCACGGTCAATTACAATTTTGCTTTATAAACATGCAACATAAGACTTTACTAAGTAGTGGCATGAAAATTATCTGAATGTCAATGGGTATTTAGCAGAAATGGATCCAGCAGCAGTAGTTGGATCCATGAGCAGTAGAGGTGGGATTTGAACCCTGCATCTTCAGGCTCACAGTTTAGTCCCCTAACTACTTTGCCACAACAGTCGTTATATAGTGATGAATTCATAAGTCATATAATGGTCATGTCAAATGTCAAAACTCAAACCCAAGCTTGCTCAGTCTTAGTGCCAGACTTCATCAAAATCTTAACTAAGTTAACTTCGTATATAAAGACACCTTTATGTTAGTAGATATTGCAAGTTATGCAGGTCTTGTATCATATTGATGCCATTTAACACCTGAAATATGTTGTAATACGAGTTTAAAAATGTGGACTGTCAAGAACATCTTAAATAAGTATCATGCTTTCTTGTTTCTTTTAATAGGCCCATTAATATCACAGTTGTCAAATGTCAATACGTACCTGCTTGCATTATGGTTGAATTATAATGATGAGTAGACATCAGCAAATGTTCAGAGTTTGCTTTCATTTTTTTCCCACATTTACCTTTGAAGGCTCAAACAAGACTGCAAAGTGGGTGGGAGGCACAGTAGTAGTGATGGGCCTATAAATAATGCTATCAATTCTATCTCCAGTGGATCACTTAATTACTGAAACCTTGTGTGCTTAATTATGTGCAGATGTTACCAACAGTAAAGTAAAACTTAAAATATTTTTTCAGTGTTAATGAGTTGAAGTATAAACCACCTACTAATAAAGTTCCACAGAATATTATTATATAAAAAGCAATGTTGATGTATACAAACATATTACTAAAAGATTTAAGCATGGCTGTGTCTGTGTGCATAACATAATAATCTTTCAAATAGAGCAAAAGTAGCACCACTACACAACATATCGACACTGAAAAATCAAGGATGCTCTAATTAGATGTGAGTACCCACAGTGATTCCTGCTGACTCCAGGTTTTCACCAACAATTAACTTAACGAACAATAGCACAGTGTAATCATATTTCATAGCCACAATATAATTTTAAGGAATGTTCTATAGCCCAAGCATGGTGCTTAATGTTTGAGGCTAATTGAATTGCTTAGTTAGTGGGAAATGGTAGTGGTAATTAAGGTAAGCAGTTGAATATGTTAATTTACATATTTAAACTTTCAGTGGCTGAATTATTTTAGTCTCTGTTTTAGTATTATTGCAATTGTCTTTGTAAAACATGCAGAGATGAGTAGAGCAGCAAAACAACTTTGCTTCAGTGGGTTTTCAGGTTCAGGGTACCTTGCAAAACCTTATTCTAATTTTGCCTATGTAACCTTCTATAATAATACTCAACATGCACACTAAGAGGGAGAAATATGGCCAGGAAACAATAATGCATTTATTTTTCACCCTGTTGATCAGACACCCTGATGTGGAGCGCATCATATTCCCAGGTAGAGGTGATTACATTTTCTGATTTTTCAACCTTTGTAGCCAACTTTAGTTTTTAACCTGTTACAAGTTGCAAGAGAATCGTGCAAGTGTGGGAAAGATGTTTAAAATGTTACAGTCTACTTCTTAAGTAGATAAACTAACATTTACATTATGATTTGCAGAACGGCAAGCATTTGTGAGCTGAGGATGACATGACCAAACCACTGAATTTTAACCATTCTCCTTCAAAGTCTGGTATGTATAGTTACACCTTCAAACGTGTGAGACCAGTAGTGAAGGTGCTTCAGCTTTGCATTGTTTTTCATCTACAAATCATGTAACCATACTACTAACCTTACCTCAAGTAACCATACCATTTTGAGTGTAGTAGTTTTAGCATATTGGCATTTGTTATGCTCCCCAATGCTGTAATTATTCAACATTCAAATAATCATTGTCACCAGTGGTCTCTCTTTTAGCTCCCACTATGTGTCCCACTATTTATAAAAAACTTTGTAATAATGTTTAACATGAATTTAGTTTTGTTATTTGAGGGTTCAGAAGCGTTTTGTGTAAGATTTTAGTTACTTATTTACACTATGTGGTACTTCACTACTTTCTTATGAATATGAATTCTCATGAACATGAATCTAAATATTCTCCTATAATTTATCACTTTAAAAAATACTTTGATTTGTCGCACTTACACCCATATCCTCCTGACTACCAGCAGTTCATTTTTGTCCTCTCTAGAGGACCTTTTTAAACTTGAATATCTCCCACCCCCTGCATATCACTAAACCAACTCATACTGTTCCTTACAGAGGACATTTAGAGCTTTTGAATGATATCCCATTTTTGGGGGTGGAGTTTTAGGAACTTTCTTTTTTTCTGCAAAGAAAATGGCATCCTTCACCACGGGGGCATTTTACGGCAAAAGGAAAAGTAAGTGCAAAATACTTAAAACTCAACAAATGTTGTTTTGAAATATTGGTGTTATATTTTAAATAAATCTCTTAGGAACATGTTAAATCAATTTAAAAGTCAGTGTGACCCTGTTTTATCACAATATTTAAGCTTTTAAGACATGTCCTCTGTAGTGGTAGTTATGTTTTTGATTTTGTTCTGTTTTTTTAAACATGAGAAGGGCAGGATTCATTATCAGAGGCAGAGAGGGTTTTGCTGCGAATTGTTGAGGGAAATTCAGACATTGAGCTGTCAGAAGAAGAGAAGGAAGATGGAAGTATTGAAGGAGAAGGCAAAGGAGAGAGAGATGTGTTAGACAGCTCTGAGGATGAATGATACCATTTACTGGTCGCTGCCCAGTGCGCCAGTTTGTACCAGGCAAACCATACCCGACAGGACTGAGGGTGTTTGTCTTGGCAGCTCCAAATGGGCTGATCTTAGACTTCGTTGTGTATCAAGGCAAGACCACCTTCAGTGTCACAGAAGGATGCATCGCAGAACAAGCTGTCCTTTATTTGGTAGAGTCTGTTTCCCAAGGAACCCACCTGTTCTTTGACAGGTTCTTCACAAGTGTGAACCTTCTGGAAGTCCTGAAGGCAAAAGGGTTGACCGGTACTGGAACTCTCATGAAGAACAGAGTTCCACGTGAGTGTAACATTATAGATGACAAGGCCTTCCAAAAGACAGAAAGAGGGGCATCACAGATGGTGGTCCGTCGAAGTCCTGCTCCTGAAGTTGCAGTCTTGAAATAGATGGACAACAAGCCAGTGGCCCTGGCATCAACTGCCTTTGGCATTGAGCCCCAGGATATGCGCCAAAGATGGTCGAAGAAAGGCAAGAAGTTTGTCCAGGTGTCCAGGCCAAAGGCAGTTTCTGAGTACAACACAAATATGGGTGGGGTAGATTTGGCCGACAGGATGCTGAACTACTACAGGATGGCCACTCGGAGCAGGAAGTGGACTGTACGTGCACTGTTCCACTTTTTTGATCTGGCAACTACCAATGCATGGTTTCAGTACAGGACTGACTGCCAAATCCTGCAGAAGAAAGCAGAGAAATTTCTTGATTTCAAGATGCTCCTTGGTGAGCAGCTGATTGCTCGGGGCCAAACAGGAGTTGCAAGTGACAATGATGAAGACTACACTCCCACCGCCGAACGCCAAAAGTGGAAGCCCCAGCCGAATGCTGCTCTGAGATACTACAGGGCCGCCCATCTCCCTCAGATGGTGGATGAAACACATGCATCAAGATGTCGCCAAACTGGTTGCAAGAGCAAGACCTATGTGATGTGCACCAAGTGCAAGGTGTTTCTGTGTGTCTCTAAGAAGGGGAATTGCTTTTTGAAATATCATACCCCATGAATCGGCATTAAGATAACAAAAATAACAGCACAAACAAAAAAGCATTGATGTTGAAACTAATTTATGTTAAGTTTGACTAATTCTTATGTGGATTTTTTGCTATTTTCATTTAATGGTTTAATATCGTTCTATTTCACATGTTTGAAGTTCCCATGTCCACTGTAGTGGACACATTATATCTTTAAAATAATTTTTTTTTTTTCAAATGTTGTCAATGTCTTTATTTACCTTAAAACATTTGGGGAAGTAAAAAATAATCAAAGATTTTTTAACTTTTTTTTCCCTGGTAGTCAGGAGGATATGAGCCCAGGAGCTACAAGCCATCTACTAGTACTATAAGGCTATAAACTTAAAGCTATAAGGCTATGTCAGGAAAAAATAAAGTTAAGGAATTGTTAATGTTAGGCCAATCCAGAGAGCAGATAGAGAGCGAGCAACTTCAACTTGGGAGCAAAAGAACAAATTTTAACTCCCCTCAGTCTGGCACAAAATTATCCCGCCTTACATTTCCCAAATTCCCCTTTCTGTTTTCACACAGCCATCGTTGCTGTGTTCTCACTCATCCATGAATCAGAGGCCCAGCATTTACATATGTGTGAGCTCATTTGTATCAGTTGTATTGGTTGTTTAGAGAGACAACTGGCAGGTTCAGCCAGTTTTTTTAATTATTGCAACTTTTTTTACAATGTGTTGCAAGTGAATGCAAGAATGGATGCTTATTAACAAATGAAACAAAGCTGCCCAAACAAAATATCTCAGATTCATGCAGCATTCAATGAAATAAAAAACAAGTAAATAATAGAAACAATGTGTGGTTTAACATGCATTTTCCATACTGCCCAAATTTTTCTGATTATGTGTTTATATAAATAAATGAAATAAATTATATGTAAATAAATATACACTGCTTACAAAAATAAGGGGATATTTCATTATGAGATATTTCATTTTGAGGAATCCTCTAATTTTATGAACAGTATATATGTGACTGCAGACTTAATAATTTTTTTATGCTTATTTTAACATTATTCTATTTAATATTCCATTCTATAGAAATAAACCTGACATGACTCAAAATAATGATTAATGAACCATATACAATACATGTAATTCATCTGGTTATAAGTTTTTTTTTTTTTTACTTACTTGTATCAAACCCAGCAGGTATACACTTGTGTGTAACTATGTAATTATAGGCGATTACTTATATTTCTTAGCGTTAGTGTGACTGATTGTTCAGTATCATCACATGTTTTACTTAGGGAGACTGGAGAGGCAGTCATGCACTTGGAGGCAGAAAGATCGATTGGTCAGTGTTGTCCCTCCAACAAGCTCCTCCCTGAGCTCTGTCCACCTGACATGTTGGCAGATGTACACTCTGTTCATAGCAGATGCAACCTCAATCTTCATTCGATGCATGACCTTCAAATGCTAAGCTGAAGCTTGTGTGCGTGGTCATGCATTAGAGACAGGCAAAGCATTGAAGTAGAAATGCAAGATTAAATTGCATGACAGCCATGCTGAAAGGATCGCCTTAGCAGATGCATTGAAAAGTGCCAAGATTTGCTCCGCTGATTTAGGAGAGTACATACCAATAAAGCAAGTGTTGCATGTGTAAAAATTCTGTTTCAACAGGCATTTTGACATGGGTTTATTTATTCTATTCCAAATATTAGCACAGTAGAAAGAAATATGTACTGATATGATTGTTATAATACAATTAACTAAACTAATTATATGCAGCCTGTCACATTCGCAGCCTGTCACATTTTTTAGGCTAGTGCTAATCCAACACCAATTTGTCCATTAAATATGTCGACATGCTAGTTGTTCTGCATAACTAGGCATACTTAGTTTCCAAGGAAGCACAAAAATTATGAAATAGGAAGAGATAGGAAGATCAAACTTTTGCCACAAATTTGTAAGCACAATTTTCTGTAAAGTTATTATATGCTCTTTTAGTTAGGACTTGCCTTTATTGAACCTCCTCTAACATTTTTTTACACAATTTAGGTATGTAGAAGCTGGTTGTGGTCTGACCACTGCATTCAGCTTCACGTCATACCCCCCTTGTTGGTAATGGTTAGCTTCCCTGAAGCTTCTCTGCCACAGAAACCCACTCAATGAAGCTGTCAATGGTTTAGTTCTTGTGCCTGATATTTTCAGATGCACGTCTGCATTTTCAGTGCTATTTTCAAAGCTATAACAACAACGTCCTTGAGCTTTTCAGTATGACACATTCTTTTGACAGTGTTTAAATATATGGATTGCCTGACTATGTTGTTAACTCTATGAATCTGTAATAGAATTAGTAATAGGTGTGACTGTGCCCATGCTGGTAGTAAACATTCTTTTTTTTGTTTTCTTAAATGTACACTCTGGAGAAATCCTTCCATATGCATTGCAAGTTCATCTTGAAGGCAAAGCACCTTCTGTTTGTATACCTCTGCCTTAATATAATGATCACACAAGTCGATTACATTGATAATTAGCCAAAAGTATTTCAGGTAACTGAAACATAGTGAAGGTGCTTAAGGGCTCTGGCTTACCTTTTTGTAAAGAACACAACTACCTGACAAAGAAAAATGACCAGTGCTTCACTGGAGTGGCGGCACTTGATTCAACACTTTGATTCCCCTCCTTCCTTTGCAGAATTCGCTTTCATAGCGGGTGTACCAGTGCATAAAGGCTTCCCTGGTGGAAACCTGACAGGCTCAGATGCCAAAAAATCCATCTTCTAATGCAATTTAGCACACGGGGAGCAGAGAAGATGGGAAAATT
The DNA here is from genome assembly GCA_034780255.1 of Parotocinclus maculicauda. NCBI lineage: Eukaryota > Metazoa > Chordata > Actinopteri > Siluriformes > Loricariidae > Parotocinclus > Parotocinclus maculicauda. The sequence continues at coordinate 8,956 of JAUZSU010011670.1, forward strand.
ATACAGGACTTCAGTCTGCGTTTTCACAGGTAGCACTGGACACCCTGTAGACATATCTGAAATAATGGCAGGTTGCAGGAACCTGACAAGTCAAAGTTGGTCACTATAAAATCAAATTCATGGAACCTCTGAACCCTTTTGTCAGAGTTCTGCCCATTTTTCATTGACTCAAAAAGTCACCTTTAAAACTTGATCTATATCCGAAAAGAATGTTCTGTAAATCTCCCCTAACAACACTTAATAATGAGGGCTGTGGTGTAAAGTAATATAAAACAATTATTTAATTAAAATATTTTTTTTAAATGACGGTCAAAAACTATAATGTTCGATCACATTGCACTCAATGGCTGTTGGGTACAAGGTACATATACAAGGTGCAGTCAAGCCCAATTATCTAGTGTTTTTTAGTGGCTCAAATCTCTGTCTGGTACCTGTATATTTAAAATCTCACATGGGTCTGCTTGCCATGGCCATGGAATTTACTCAATCCATTTCCCAACATCCATCACTTCACCACGTCTTCTTTCCCGTCATGCACTCTGTCCCTCTCCCAGATTTATTAGTAGTAGAAAATAGTATTAGTTTACCTGTGTCTCATTTCAACACAAGTTATTTTATTTTGTGTTTTCATCTTCTATTGTTTCATTTCTGTTTGTTGCGTTTCCTGCTTGACTAATTCATGAACTTCATATCTACTGTGGCCTGGACTCCTAGACTACCTATAAGATGCAATGGTGAGCCTGAATGCCAGACACCATTTTATTCCTTTAAACACCTGTGGTTCCAACCCCAGATCTAGTGATTCCTGTTCCAGTCTCAGTACCAGTCTCCAGTCTATGTTCATATTCTAGGTTGTCATTTCTGTTCAATTTCAGGCTCCCATCTCTGTTCCAGCCTAGACTCCCATCTCCGTTGAAGTCCAGGCTTCTGTCTTCGTTCTAGTCCAGGAGTCCATCTCACTTCAAGTCTAAGCTCTTGTCTTCTCTAGTCCAGGCTATCACTTTAGTTCCAGCCAAGGCACCAGCTCCCCTGCTATTCACAGCATGAGCTCTAGCTCCAGTTTTAGCGCCAGATCAAATGCATGTCAATACTCAAAAGTGGGAATTCAAATACAGTATCAGGAAATGGGAAAATGTCTTATAGAATTATTGGCTACAGACTATACTTTACTAAACATGATTCGTCAGCCCTGCATCTCATCTTTCAAATTAAAAAATTCACTATATAGGACAGATGTTAACTATTTGGTGGTATTGGAACATGCTTGTATGGACACAGGTATGGGTGCATCAGGTGCACCAGTATTACTGGATTTTTCTACCAGTAATGGAAACCTATCCACCTGTTCACTTATGCATTTATTAACCAAATACTGAATCACCAGAGCTTCTCTATGGTTAAAAAATTTTCAGTTTCTCCCTTAAGACATTTTTCACTTGTTTCAGACAGAGGTTAAAATCCGTATGCTTGATATCTAACCAATTTTTTATTTGTAAGTAAGACTAAGTGTGGATGAGGGAAGTGTTTTAAAAAGCAGCTGTGTAGAGCTACTAAACGTGGTTTAAAATGCTCATGTCGCTCTGAGGAATGGACAACCGCTCTGTCAGAACCTCAAAGGCCAAGGGCTTGACTGACACAGTCGTGTGAATCTCTGAATTTAAACTTGGCACATCAGGCTGTGAAAAACACTGTCGACATTTATTAATGTTTAACTTTGATATCAGATACGATAAGTGCACATCTTTTAAGGGCATAAACTAAAATACATATTTACTATGGTAAATGAACTATGATGGGCAAATAATAATATGATATATCATAATAAATAGTTAGCTACTTCACCCAAAAATTATCATTGCTTTTTAACTTGGGTTTGATTAACATATTGTATCAAATTGTGGTCTGTACCTTTCATATCCGTCTGCCTAATGAAAGATTATGTCTTATGTTTGTGTCTGGCCTTTGTATGCAGTGAAGGTGTGTTAAATTTGGTGTTATCACTAACACAATCTCTCATACTGGTCACTTGGAGTTCAATAGGGCATTTAATATCAAACAACTCTGGGGATCTAATAAAAATAATTGTTGCTCTACATAAAGATGGCTTAGGCTATAAGAAGATTACCAGCACTTTGGAAGTGAGCTGCAGCACAGTGGT
>JAUZSU010011681.1:0-11113 GCA_034780255.1 Parotocinclus maculicauda
AGTGTGTGTGTGTGTGTGTGTGTGTGTGTGTGTGTGTGTGATGGTTAGTATGTGTTTGGAACTGTGTGTGTTATTATAGTGGTGTATTCAGGTACATATGGTTTTCACCTCGTTTTCGTGTAAAAAACAAACCAACACACTTTATCTTTACATCACGGTAATGTAAATACACTGTGTTGCTACGGTAACGTCCATTTTGACAGCCGTGCCTTGTTTCCTAGCTCATAATGTGGACCTTGATGTCGTTTTGGAGTTTTTGTCTAGCACAGTAAGACTGAAAAGTCACAGCTAAGACTGAAAAGTCTCAACGTGCTTTGGCTCTGCATTTGCAGCTCTAATCCGAATCGAGAGAGTAATTAGATGGCACTCCTGTACTGCTGGATGAAGTTTGAATTTGAGCAGCACGGCACTATTTAAGACGGAGAGCGTCATTAACTTGGAGGAATTGACCAGCTCCACCCCGGCTTTTCTTTACTCTGTTCTTCCAGACAGCCGTTCCTACAGAACCAATCGTTTAATTCTGAGGGTGGAGGAACATGGGACTATGGGCATAATTATCCACTTATGCTACACTTGGCTCTCTTCACTTTTTAGGAAATTGCTTTCTCTTTCTTGTGAAGACGAGACTTGTGCGAGAGGTTTGAAAGCATTAGGGAAGTGAAGAAAGGCGAGAATGTAGGGCTACTATTGACTTTAAAGGCTGCTTCTGATTCAGGCTGAAAAGCAGAACCTATTGTGAGGCAGTAACCAGTGCTTGAGAGCTGGGTCATTTAAAGAAGCATTAGAAAGCTAAATGTCTTTCAAACAGTGTGTGTAAGACTGCCTGCTAACAGAGCGCTGATTCTAAGATCATATCAGTCTCTCTCAAATATTCCTTCCTGATCGCGGGAACAACTCCCGTTTTATTCATTTCTAACATTTCCCCAGTTCACTGCTGTAAACAAAATGTCTGATTCTGATTTGTTGTGACAGCAGAAAGTAGTAAGCAGGGTTTATGTGTGGGTGCAGAAACAAAAACTTGACATGCTTAATAATAACAAAACAGGAGGAGTCATTTAGACTGACATTTTCAGAACCATTAGGTCTGTGAGGACATGGCATTGTACAGGAACCACTTAAAAGTTCAGCCCAACAAACCCACCGTGTCAGGACGACACCGACGCTGCAGTGACACGACAAACCCGGAAGGTTTCTCTGAGTCCTGGAACTCAGCTCTGCTTATTAAAGAGCTTTTGGAGGAATACTAAGACTCATTAATCATACTGTTCCGAATTAAGAGTATTGATTCAGGATCACCATCCTGCTTTCTGAGCAGCGAAACTCAAGCGAACAAAAAAGTGAACGAATCAGAATAGATCAAACTCCTCTTGGCAGAAATCACAGTAATGGAACATCAGCCTTGGGCACCCAACAGTGAGTCACCATACGGTCCTCCCCAGGCCCGGTCACAAAAGGCAAACACACAAGGAGAGTAAAAACATAACGCAACTCAACAGCTAACATAAACCTGATCAGGACTTAAAGAACCCCAAAGCTAACCAAAATATGTCCTAATCCCCCAAATCAACATGTCTAACCCAGGCAAACAAGCAGCTGCCAAAGTGACCGGAAGGTCAAAAAGAGCCCGAGAACGGGCTTCTTCTCAGATGGGGCTAAATATTATGAGATCCAAGCTCAGCAGATGATCTGGAAATTCTTCTGTAAATCTAATGCAGCCCATTGATTCAGGCAACGTAAGGGGGTGTGATTCATTGTTCCTGTTGCATGACACTTTGTTGAATCGACCCTCTGGCATCTTGTGTAAGAAGCAGTGTGTCATTTCAGCCTTTTTAAAGGTGTAACAGCTTGTTGAAAGCCACCTGCCTCATGTGATTAATGGCAGTAATAAAAAGTGTTATTGCCATAGTTGCTCCTACTTCCCATCCGTGTTGTTTTCTACCCCACTTTTACACAGTGCATTTTGAGACACACACACACACCCAGGGAGCAGCTTTTATTCAGGGACCTCACCTTTATTAGTGCTTCATCACTGCTCTCTGTACTATAAATACTTGATACTCTGTACTTGAGCATCGGCCCAAATCGTTCTCTCCTTCGCTCTAACCCTCGTTATTGGTGGCGTTTCTAAGAGGGCATGGTTTCCATTTTGTTCTGACCCCTTAACTCGAAGGCAACCGCGAGAGCCGGAGTCGCAGCGTGCAAGATTGAAGATGTTTCGTTTGTAGCACTCAGGCTTGCTGCTCCTCACCGATACGCAGACCCGGGATGACAGACGGAGCTCCGGACCTTTCCGACCTTGCCGGACGATGATCTTTCATGCCAGATTCTGTGCCTCCTCTTCTTTACCCCACTCCCTCGTGCTCCCATCCCACACCTTGACCAATTAGAAAGCCATGGGCAGTTTGGCAAAGTTTGACATGATGACAACCGCCCGATTCTGATTCCTGCTGGGTCACAGGGATGCTCTGTAACTAAGGATAACCAAATCTAGAAGGGTGCTAGATGGAATCCCACACTTAATTTCACAGCCTGTGCAGAGCAACTCATGGTATAGATCCCGAGTTCCTAACCTGGGGCCTGCCTTTTAAAAGGAGCCAAGGAAGTTTGTCAATCAGTAACGTTCCATTAGCTCACGATCTCCAGGAAGAGTTTGAGTTTTACGGTTACTGAATGTCTCGTGTCCATCCTGCAATGTGAGGAGGTGCCTCCAGCCTGGCCAGGCTCTGCAGAGACTCGCTTTATCATGCCTCCAAAGATGCAGTGACCAAATCTCACTTAGAGCAAATCAAATGAAGTCCCATTTCTGCTTAATAGAATTGATGGACCGACCGTAATTCTTTTTAGGAGTAGCAGGTTACTCAGACATGGCATCAGACAGAATAGATGGGCTAAAGGTGCAGTGGCTTTTAGAAAAGAAACTGCAAAGCAAGTCGAGTAATGTGGTATTGAGCGTGTGCGTATTTACCTAGTGTTTGAATTCAGCATTGAGAAACGAAGGATGAGTGGGTGAGCAGCACACACACACACACACACACACACACACACACACACACACACTCGGAGGAAAGCAGAAATATGTTCAGTTACTAAGCAACTCAGCACATTGGACACTGAGCATTTACTCGAAGGTCTGACCTGAAAACCGAGCAGCTGCCCGTCTGATGAGGATACTGAACAATGAGGGTTTGCTGTCCCAAAAGCTGCACCATCACACTGCATCAAATGCTGCCAACACCTAATCCCAGATTGGTCTGCCTCAGATGAGGCCATTTTTCATCTCTTAGGACCCAGAAGAGGTCTCACACCCACACACACACACACACCTAATAAGATGATGAAGCAATGTCAGATTTCACCATAAGAGAGACAGATGACCCCTACAGGTTAGTTTTATTCCACCGTACAGGACGAAGGCCAACAAGGAGGTCTCATTATTTACAACTCCAATGCTGCATCTACTGAGAATCGATTCTTCTAAAGTATGGTAATTTTTAGTCTTGGTATACAGTCCTACTGTGTGGACTGTGTGGCTAGTTAGGATGGCCTTTCTCTCACAATAGCAGAGGCCTGGAGGGGGCACCCTGGGCTGTAGACTTTGAGAAGTCTTCTTTAAATCAATACACAGGATTAGGTGTGTGAGATTTGCCCTGTAAGAGAGCATGCCACCGAGTGTGTTTCCATGCCCCGAATAATCTAATCACAGTCAAATTTCTGACGTTGTCAGAGTTGCCAGGTCATAAAATTGGTAGAGATGTAGAATTATTGAGCTTATTAGCATAGACCTGGTTCGGGGCTTTCTTGTGCGATCTGGCAACCCAGAAATCCAACACTTTAGTGGAGACTCTGAAAAGCAGTCTAGAACATGGAAGTTGGAAGTTTGTGGTGCGATTATTGGCCGGTTGTGAAATAGAAATCTGATTATTCCCCGAATGACATAAATCCCCAAGTCAAATCTGATCCGATTCCTTAAGTGTATGGTAATGAATTGGTCAGATGACTTCCCAAAGTCTGCTTTTGTTAGTTATGGGATTCTAAAGTGCAGGTAAACACACCCGGTATCTCCATGACTAAATGAGTGGAATCAGCACCATGGACAGTGACAGCTGCTTCATGACTGTACTTCACTATTTGTAGGTATCTGTACTTGCCTTGATTAATTCTGTAACTTTAATACTTTTTACTCACTACCCTTTTAAACCAGTTTCTTTAGCTTTTATTCATGGTTTTATATATTTAATCTTATTCTTTATTTTATCTGTCTGTTTAGTGTCATTTTTTATGTAGGCAGTGCTAGTGAAGATTCAAACCTAGGTTTATACTTGACATGTTCCAACTGAACCAAGGGTGCCCACACCCAAAAAGATCCCCAATCCCCAATCGTGGTGCGTGTTCCTGCACCCTTTCACCAGTTGAGAACTTGTCTCTCACCGGGCTTCCCAATTTCGAAGGAGGTCTTGCAGAGCAGGTTCACCTCAACAGATATGTATGTGATAAATCGATGAGAGGTCGTCGAGATATTGCTTCAGGACCGAGAGTCATGTGTGACATGTCTTAAAGACTAAAACGTGAAGACTTTGTAATGTTCAGCATAATGGATTCTGCTCCCAACAATAACGTTATACACTAACTGAACTTAACTTAACTACACCGCCGTGATCTTAGCTACGAGTTCCTGCCCCTGTTTGAGGAATCAAATATTGTATCACCCCGGCCCTAAATCAAGTTTCATTACTGCTAGCAGAATTAGCCTTAAAGCTGATCTCGAAGTGAAAGATGTTCTCGGTTGGAGTTTGCTTCAGTGCTTTAGGATGGAACAATGTTTTTTCTTGAATAAATCAATGTGAATGGGTTGGAATTGTCACACACACACCCCCCCACCCTGATGAAGTATTTCTGAATAAGCCTCCCACTTAATTAAGTCCTGCCAGTACGCTTCCGCACTTCCTCCTGCTGCACACCGGCTTCCGTCTGAGACACAAGCGTAAATACACACACACACACACACACACAAGGTGTTATTACCGCCTGTGCCAGGTAAACCATGTCCTATTCCTAAGACACACTGCACCGAATCAGCAGATCCACTTGAGGCGGCTTGGCGGCGCTGCTGGAGCGCCTCATCGATTAGCATGTTTGGGTTCAAGTACAGGTTGTAGCTTTGCATAATTCAACACACTCCTTGATTACAAGTCGACCCGATTGCTGCACGTGTGTTTGCTTGCGTTTGTTTGTTTGTTCGTGTGTGTGTGTGTGTGTGTGTGTGTGTTTGAGGGCCTGTTTGAGCAGAGAGTATTTAGTATTTAGAACAGAGCAGCTTCTGGAAGCTTCATCAAGCATAATTAGGAAAGGTCTTTTCTGAACAGGAACAGGGTGAAAAAGCTAAGCTATACTCAAGTTTAAGATTAAAATCCAAACCAGTGGAGCAGATTATGGAGCGACTAGTCCAAGTTGTTGGGTCCATTGATGAATGTTGCGTCTGGTATTTAGGTCTGATAGTGTTCTTGGGTTTGAAAACTAGAGAGAGACAGCGACCAACTAAGTAGGCCACAAATCAACGACCTGATTTATGTTGAGACAAACACTAAAGCAAGATATGTGAATCGCTCTAAAAAAAAACCCTGATCTCAATAGTTTGGTCCAGCTTATCTTTTCTTTTCGTTTGATCCAGCGGTTTCTTAACTGGATGCTACACTCTGGGGGCTTGGAGGGGAAAAACCTTGCTCCCTTTAACTGATTGTTCTAAAAGGGCAAACCGGCAGAAATAGACTTTTAAAAAGCAAACCGCATCTCGGATCCCTTACACTCACAGTGAGCCACGTTAACCGGAGTCAAACCCCCAAAAAAGTACTGCGACTTCACCTTGCTCACCCAACATTTGAGGTAAATATCGTGTTTTCCAACTCGGTGCCTGTGATGAAACCTAAACTGTGAGTCCTTGCACATGAACCCCAATGAAGTAACAGGTTAGGACCTGTGTGTGTCCATAGTTCAGAATTACCCGTTCCTCAAAATGGTATCCCAGCTAGGTGGGACCCGAGGCGACCCACTGGACACGTGTAGATTTGAATTCTAGCATGGAATGCCCTTTAGGCCGCAATTCAAGATAGCGAACAGTTACGGCTTTAAGGGAGCGGATCTTAATCGCTGCACCATCATTGTCTAATACCGCAGGAATTAATGATCCATCTTCCAAATGTTTGTCTTTTATTCTGAGATGGATAAAGGATGGCTAAATGAGTCCATGTTTAAAAGTATGATTAACTTCAAAATCTGTATCCGTGCTATTGCTTTAATATCGATAGGAAAATATCCTTGAAGCTTTATTAACCCTAAAACCTTGTGAATTGATCTGAAATGAGTAGATTCTGTCTTTCTGCAGCTGATTCAGATTTCCAGACTGATTTTCCCAAAGGCATTTCATCTGATTTTGTGTCGAATGATCCCCCAGATCCTGACCTACATATCTGGTAGTTATTTTAAGAGCTCGGAGCCGTTTGAAAGGAACCCCGGCCCGCGTCTGATCATCTTCTCACTACAGCGACCGTAGTGGATTCTTAGTTACCGACCAATGCCTAATCAATAAACGCAGCCACGTGTCCCAGCAGGATAACTAAACCTTTATACTGTACCTAACCCTACCCTAACCCCTTCTATATAACCCCATTATGTTGGGTTGGCTTCCAATTCAAATCCCAAGTAAAGTCTTTTGGTTTGTTTGTTTGTTGTCCCCTGTCAGCTCCAGAGTCCCGGGCTCGAGTCCCAGCCTGGCCGCTGCCTGCGTCGAGTTTGCATGTTCTTCAGACTCGGTCCTCCCAAGGTTTCTTCCTTATTAAAAGGTCGCCCCAGGCCTGCTCAGTCTTTGAGGCAATGCTTGGTTGTAAGAAGTGCTCCAGAAGTCAATGAGACTTGGACGTCTTTAGACCTTCTTTACGCCGACAGCGGACACAATTGTGGTGTTAAATAAAGCCCCTTTGCGACCATGTTTGGTTGTAAAAGCATTTATCTCCAACTCAAGCGTCCTTCTATCGCCCATCTCCGAGTCCTACTAGACATTTCTACTTCTGCTAATGGAATCCAGCTTGGGTTATGCATGAAACCATAAGAAACTTAAATCTATTATATCTTCAATATCACATCCTCGAACAAATTTTTGTGCAATGGCTGGAAGAAATGGACTCCACCTCCAATAACCGACCCGTTTGGAGTGCCAGATGGTGTTTTTATGAGTAGTTTGGGGGATTGGAGCAGTAACGAAAAGGCCTGGACTTTTACTGTAGCCAATTGTCTTTGCACCTGGAATGAACGAATTCTTCCTGGCATCACGGCCAAATTGGCAGCCTTCTCGAAATCCCGATCCCGTCGTTTGTCGCCCGTCCTCTTCCTTTTGGGCAGACCTAACGCGCCTCGTCCTGAATGTCCACTTGGCGTACCGTCGAACGCTCTCTCTGTAGCGGGATAAGACGAGTTGAGAGGAGCACCTGAGGTCCAGAGCCATTCCAAACCAAATAGTACCCTGCCAAACGTACCCCGCACCAGAGACCGACCGATCCCGGCCGGAGTCGGAGCTCCACCTGCTGACGTTCAGGTTTAATCAACAGCCCGAGTAAAGATCAAACCACGCGGCGTGCGCCGACGCTAACGTTAGGTCGCCGTTCCACTCAACTCCTCCTCGTTATTGACCTTTATACTTGAAAAGAGTGTTCAATCCAGACTCTTTAGATCCATCGGCTAGGCTAATGTAGTCATTTGTTAGTGATTGATTTTTGTTTGTAGGTCCAATAGTTTACCAACCGGATTTTCCCAAGCCAACAGAATGCAGGCTAAGAATCCTAACAAGTGTCGTCCTCCTGCAGACCCCCTGCCAGTGCCCCCTTCCCCAAATTCCAAGCGATTGTGCCTCCAAATGTAGGCGTCCAAAAATCCTTCCTATGTGAAATGGAAACTGGCTTTCTCCAACCCCTAATGTTGGAATTCCTCGGTTCATCTGTGATCGTTGAAGGACCAGCTTCTACCCGTGGGTGGTGGCATCACACCCTCGTGCTCCAAGCAATGCATTACTGCCTTAAACCAGAGGAAGCAAGCTGAGATTCTGATTTCGGGATGCGCACACGTATAATGTCTAATAAAGTATCATGTAAATACTGCCATCTGGTGGCATACAGGGGAATTGAAGTCCAGCGGGAAATTGAAGCTTCGGTTTTTTTCCACAGTGGACACCAGACTCTGCCTTCAAACAGTGCGAGTTTGGTTTCTGACAGCTCCTCTGGTTCCCAAAGACCAATGGGCAGGTGTACCGGCTCCTCTAATGGGAGTGTGCGTTTTATCTGCGTCGGCCCGGCACTATTTCCACTAGATATTCCCACCTTCACCCATTTCTTTCTTAGGCCATATTCAGGCTTGCGTTTTAGACCGAGCGTTTACCGAAGAGGACGTTCTCATAGCAGATACCCTCATCCCGAGCAATTTATGACTGATTTAATCTTCCAATCCCAGCAGCTGCGGGTTAAGGACAGTGATCAAGAGCCTAAGAGCAATAGGGTGGCATGGATGGGATTCGACCCCTCGACCTTTTTCCCCTTTGTCCAGTACCTTTAGTTAAGAGAAGATGTGTAAATGTTAGCCAGTATGTAACCCGGGCTTCTCCATCTCTGGATGTAAACGTCGCTGTTGTAATAAGCATCACGCCCTGACGACTTTAGTCACCCTAGATTCCTTCGCCTGTGCTGCCAGCACGCCTGAGACGTCCGAAAAGTTCCCGGCCTTTGAACAGCGGGCCGAAAATCTCTGAGACCGTTCAACTCTGTCCGGTTCCATCGTGAGCACCGGTAACCTTTTGGCCATGAAACGCTAAACAGAAAAAGGCTTTCATTCCTCAGCAAGGGTTCCAGCTCAGCTCCTGCCTCATCAATCACATTTAGTGAGACGGGCCTCCAAAAAGGGACCGTCCCTGCTTTTCAAGCTTCCACTCCATCTCTGTCCCGAGCTTCGATTCGTGGCTCTTTGTTCTCGTCCTCACATGTGAGAGATCGGAAAAAGGGAAGAAACCCAAACCATTGCTTCTTGTTTTTCTAAGGACATAAGGCCAAGGTTCAACGGCTGAAAGTTAGCCAATGAAAACCCATGATGCAAAGTATGTATTCTTCCCCCGAGGAAAGATCTTCAACTCTGCAATTTATGTGGCGAATGCTGGTGAAAACTCGAAGCCTAGTATTTTGGCAGCTCTTTTGATGCCAAGTTTGTTGTTGTTGTTTTGTTTTTATAGTGCGATGTCGCCTAGCTTTGTTACGCATCCACTTGGAGATATAGATGATACACACCCCCAACACAAGGTGGTACAGATAATGCAAACGCTGAAGCTAAACGCACAGAACTAAACAAGGGAGAAATGTAGGAAGCTTAATACGAGAACTAAGAGAACAAGCCGGAGTTCAGAAATGGTCGAACCCAAAGACAAGAGAGTTGGTTATTTAGGGAGCGCTGTGATTTGGGATGTAGGAAATGTAACCCAGCCTTCCTTTCTGTGAGCACTGTAGCATCCAAACCAAATAGACATTCAAGCGTCGAGCCGGCACTCCAACCTAAACTCCTTCGTTCCTTTCAAGGCACTCTCCAGTCGTAGCTCGTCCTCGACGGCTCAGCTAGCAGGAGCTCCATTCCCATAAGTTTGAAAAAGGCAAACTCGTTCCTGTATGTTAATGAGCTCACTTTCTAAGAGGTCGACGTTATAACGCGGCCCAGGGAACGCGATTTGGTTTGTCCGAACCCTGCACGGTTGACATTGTGCGGGGAAGGAAGTCTTTCCTTCCCAAGTCGATCCAAAGTTGATGTTGCTGCAGCCGGCGCACAGCGGAGGGTGTAGGTCGAGGTTTATTCTTGATCTGATCCCCCTTTATTCTAGTGAGCTCAGACAGGGGGTTCTGCCAAAGAGCTTCCCCCTGCCTTTGAGCAGAACCCTGGGGTTTTCTACTGACTAAGCTGTGTATGATCTTTCTAATGATCTTGCTCTTTCCATCTCTTTTCCAGACCGTCAAAGCATTTGTTGAGTGGCGTGAGGCCAGGAACAGAGAAGGAGCTGCTTATCAAGTCGAATTCTTGGAAACGATGCAGCGTGTTGAGAAGACCTTGGTCAGACAGGAGACAGGAGTTGTAGTTGATAGTCAACGTCTAGGTTTAAGCAGTAAGATAACCCGACCGAAGCAGACTCCATGGCAAAGACATCCCGTCGCACATTAGCCGAGGCCGGTCCGAATAAAGCATGTCCATACCTCACTGCAGCTAGTAGATCCAAAAAGTGACCCTCTAACACAGTTAAGCAAAGACCGAGTTCAGGGAAGTAATTCTTTTTCCATTGTTCTGACTTTGAACAGCATGCTTGTAGACGTATGTAGTCGAACTAATTCCCTTTCAGTAGGTCCTGAGCTAAGTCGCTAGACTGAGGAGCTGTAATGAGATCTCAGAGTCGTTGCTTCTGTTGGCCAAACCAGCCGTTCCAAATGGGCTCATCCCAAATCAGATGAGTTCACGAATGGGTCGAGTCGAATTAAAATCTCGACTTTCCAAAAAATGTGCGCGCTTAAGGTTGCGCAGAACAGGTTCATGTGAAAAGCCGCTTAATGAACCCGGTCCTAAACTCGGTTTTGAGGACCATGCTTCATGTGCTACCTCGGACCCTTTTCCAACTCTTTTCACCCGATTCCTGTTTTCTACCGAACTGCCTATGGAGAAAGCTCCAACCAAGAGCCATGAGCTGTTTGGGTCCCCAACAATGTTCTTGTTAATCTTCTGGCCGAACGTCTCGTTTTGAGTCCTCAGGTCGTTCAAGTGAGCCAAGTTGAAAAGTGTTCCAATCTGTCCCTAATTCAGTTTTGTCCTTCCCTCTCCACCCGATGTACGGTCACGGTAGAGCACCCCTAGCGGTCCAAACGTCACCCGAGTCCAACTGTAGTTCCTTTAGAAGCCGACATGTTCAGCCAGTGACGGGCCGAATGATAGGTCAAACAAGTGATCCGACTGTTTCAGTCCCAGATTCCAATGCTTTAAAATGTGTGTGTGTGTGTGTGTGTGTGTGTGTGTGTGTGTGTGTGTGTGTGTGTGTGTGTGTGTGTGTGTGTGT